>WEIS01107125.1:0-15929 GCA_013389965.1 Todus mexicanus | reverse complement strand
TGGGGCCTACAAGCAGTGTTGAAAGCCACGAGGAGCAGCTGTGTTGGACCGTGGGCACAGGCAGCACTTGTCCCTCCAGCTTTGCCAAATGGATTTCTGAATAATGTCACAATACTGCTGCAATGTTGAAAACAGGTCATCAAGGCTGACAGATAACGATTTTCAAAAGCAAACAAAACCCAGGAGTTGAATAAATGCTTTTGCTCTTAAAAAAAAAATTAATTCCACATGTACCTCCACAGCCATGCAATAAAAGAGGTCACTGAACTGTGTTTCACTAGATGACAGTATCTTGCCAGGCTCATGGGCAAAGGTGATCCATGACTACCTCCTCCCTCCTGCAGTAAACAAAACGGACAGAAGGCATTGCAGAGGTCCAGCAATGATCACCCCACACTGCCTGTGTGTCCCATCCCACTTTGGATAAAGTTATGATTTTGTCAGAACAGATGTATTAATTCCTTCTAGATACTGTGGGCAGAGCCTTGCCCCAGTGGTGCCCATGTGCCTGAAGCCTGGGACTGTCCATTTACACTGCAATAAGCCCACAGCCCACTCCATATCATCCTGTCTTCCAAAAGCCCTTGATCTTGCATCCATAAAACAATAAAGTATATATCTTCCAGCACTTCACACAGGTGAGGTCCAGCAGTAAGACCTCACAGCGTGACCCAATGCACACGCATATTCTCACCATAAGACCAGAAGTGCACTGTAGTTGTAACCCAGAGCATTTACATCTTAGTGACACAATAAATACAGCTGTTTGCATGACCAAGAAAAAGAGGAAGAAGGAAAAAAGAGCTCTGGCATAAGTCTCAAGTAATTCCAAATGAGAAAGTCCAGCTTGGCTGTTTCTTTCTCATACGTACCCTGCAATTGAGAAACAGACAGCTCCACAATAACTTCTGAACTAGAGCACAAACAGCACATCAAGGACTTGTCTCCTTTATATAGCATTGTCTCAGTTCGTACTACGGTGCTCTATCACCAAATCCTGCCACACACCTACAGAACAGCAGCCTAACCCTTGACCGATCCTACTTCAAATTACTGTCCACCATCAGGCATAGTACTGCCCACTGGAATGAGTGGGATTACCCAAAGAACACGACCATTTGTGAATAAAACCTAAGAATCTAATCTTTAATACAGATCCTCCAAAATGGTGTCTGCTCCCTCTCACGAGCACAATTCTCATGTTTCCAGTTTGTATAAAAAAGGAACTTTTCGCTCCCTCATTTCTTTGCTCAGAGACATCGTTCACATCGCAAAACCAGGCTGGGAGTCTTCAAAGGAAAAGGTTTGTTTAAGCAAAAACATATCCTTTTTTTGTGTGACACTTTCAGACAAGTGATTGACATTTTTGGCTTCTCCTTAAAGTGGAACTTCAACTCAGGCAAAAAAGGCTATAGCAAACAAACTACAGTTTGTTTCTAAAATGTTCTCTTTTTATGTATTGAACAAAACTAACTTTTTACTTTTACCCAGACCTAGTATGGAGTCATTCTGTGAACCAGCAAAACCACTCAGATGAAAAAATACTTTCTGCCAGAGCTGGAAAGTAAATTCAGTTCACCAAGAAAAGTTTGTTTCCACAGGCTTTGAGCCTTTTATAAGTCACATTCAACCTTCCCTCTACAATTATTATAGACATAAATTACAAGGTGAGCTAAAATACGTACTCCTTTTTTTAGAGCAAAATGCTGGGGTTAGTTCTCTTGGTTGCTGCTGAAGAATAAATTGTGTCATTATATTCTTCTTCTGGGTCTTGTTATTCTGACTTTTTGACTCTTGCTGGCTGCAGTCTATACAATGCACAACTGTATTTGTTCACAAGGAATGCTTTAGTTCCTTGTGACTTTTTCCTTTCCACTTCCTAATGGTTTACATGTAGAAGCAGAGCCTTTGAAAAATTACCTAACACATACTATGTTTAATGAGTACATTTAAACATACTTTAGCTACAAATCTTATCAGCTGATTATTTAACCTTTGTCGATAGGCTAAATATTTTCTTCAACGCTTAAATAAATATGATACATGGTTCCCGTGGAAAGCCTAATGAGAAGGAAGTTGTTTTCAAACTTAAGTCAAGACTTCTCCTTTAATTTATTTTATCAGTATTTTTTTCCAAGTGATCAAAGCAAGAAGTTTGTATGGCAGAGCCAAATTGCTAAAAGAAAAATTAAGTACTAAAATATTAATTCTGCTATACTCTATTTGGGGGGTGGGAGTTGCATGCCATCTGGAAAGATAGTCAAGTATTTGCCACACACTGTGAAGCACATGGTATGAGGTGAGGAATCAAAATCTTGCTGTCTCTCAAAGTGGATTTAAATAATGGAAATCAAGATGTGTGTATGTCTTTCAGATTTAAATAGCAACAAAATATGCATATAAAATGCCTAGCAATCGTTCTTTATCCTCTGAATGCCTTATGATCAAAGCCTCACTTGAGAGCTTCAGCATCCATGCATCAGCCTGAGTGTCTGGCAGTGGGCAACCAGCCTGTTGAGCTCATGTGAAAGATACGTGTACACATGTAGTCACTTGCAGACATAGGCTGCAGCACTTTCAGACACTTCAGATGCAGCACAGAACCACAGCATCCATCCTAGTCCTGTGCCCCAGTCTGGAGCAGTGCACTGGTGCTCCACTGACACAAGATGCTGCAAGGTGAGGGGCAGGTGCTGCAAGATGAGGGGTTTTTTCAGAGCATCTCCTGCACCGTATCTGAGACTTAGGTATGTATGACAAAGGTGTTCACATGCATACGCCACCACATACCTCCATACAGTGTATATCCACATAACACTCTTTTGGGACATAAGTCCTTCAACAGGGGTTCCCAGTCCTGCTCCCCAGTGCACAATTAAAACTTATCACAACCATCCATGTCATGGATCTTCTTTTCTTCTTGAAACCAAAATATGACACACACAGAGAAATCACACAGAGTGTGCAGGAGAAAAGTTGGACTTTATTCTGGGATGGAATGAAGGAGAATGTGAAAACACTCTGACGTCATGAAAGAAAGAAGTTGAATAGGTCAAGAAGCAAAGATGTGAGCTTAAGGAAATGGCAAGGCACACAAGAAAAGATAAGGAAGATTGTATAAATAAATAAGTACACTGAAAGGAGCTGAGAACACAGTGAACAAAGCCTTACTTTTGAGCTCGAGTTCACAATCCCTTTTCAGCCTGAGAGCCCCTAGAAGGTTTCAGAGGGGAAGTGGACCCTTTTGGAAATTTCACATAGGGACATCACTGTATAACACCCACAAATCTGTTTTCCTTTGTTGCCTTTTGCAGGTTGAGCAGAAGAGACCCACAGACATTCCTACACTCTCCCCTCAGCTGGAAGGAACCTGACTTTCATATTAAAAATGAAAAGAAGCAAAATAGCAAAAAGGAAAATACATAGTACAAGTGATACTGGCTTAGCACACTTTTTGCACCCCGATCTGTTTGGAGGAGAGAAAACAGAGGGGAACTGAAGCAGTATTAGTTCAGTTCTTACTGGTAGCCCATGTGACCTCAGCTCAGAAGCTGAAAATTAATGAGTGTACTTACGGAGTTTTAATTACTGTTCTTAAGTCCTGAGTGTATACTTCATCTACTCATGGGGAATGTTCTTTTCACCGCTGGAGATAGTTTTCAGAGGCATGAAATAATCATAGAATAGGTTTGTATCTTTTCCACTGTGTTTGCTTTAATTTGCAGTGACAATTGTTAGATCATGTATTTAAAACCAAACTATTTTTTCATCCTGTGTGCCAATAGCAGATACATACATTGTACCTGTAGCTAGCTGGTAGTGCTGGCAGACATATCCCAGCCAGCACCAAACCCATATACTCACTGTTACACTGAACTTGATCCAAGGAAGTAAATTAGAAGCCAATTCATGTTAATTTATACTGGTCAACTGAAAGATGTGGCAGCAGAAAAGTCAGCACAGGCTCTACAAACTCTCAAATGTCAAGATGTGTTGGCGGTTTGCTGGCCTGTGTGTGCACCTCCACATCTCTTACTCCTTGCATTAGCTAAAGTCTGCTCCATGGACAAGTCCAAGGGAATATAAAACAGTCTAATTTACACTACCTGGCTTAGAAAATATAATGAGGTACAGAAGTGATTAATGGGTAGTATACTGGGCCTCATATCACTAATACTTGATGTTCACTCACAGGACAACAGGCCCTTCGTATGCCTCTGGGAAGAACTGTCAAGCTGGAAACACATAATGAAATTCATTCTGCATTGAGCTTCCAGGCTCAATAGAAGCAATGCACTGTTTCAGGTACATGGAAATCAACAGCATGGCCTTAGTAGTGCTGGGGTGAGATTTGGGCAGCAAATTTTCATTGCTTCCAATTCAGGACAACCTTCATTGAAAAGCTGTCCCCTGGCAGGCTACAAAAAAGGATATGTGTGCTATAAATGTCTTCCATGCTCCATGGAGCAAATCCCTGGTTTGGAGGTATTTTGATGAAAGGAACAACTGAAAACATAGAAACAAACTAAAACAGGAACAAAACGCAACATAACACTAACAAAGGCAGCTTCTCCCTGTCTACCAGAATGCTCTTATCTGATTTTACAGAGAAAGGAAGTATGGGAAGATGTCATTTATCTGGACTAGAATAAAGCATTTGATACCCTGCCAGATGGAAACCATTAGTTCAAGTAGAGAAAGTGGGGATTAAGATAAGAATTGCAAAGTAGTTAAGGAATTGGCTGAAGGGGAGGTGACAATGGGCTGAGCTGAAAGGAAAAAAATCACCATCAGAGTTTTGCAAGAATCACTATCATTTTTGGTACAAAAGAGTGTCTAATGAAACCTTCCGATGACTGAGGTTGGGGAGCCTTGTCCATAATGACAAGCAGCAGAATTTTACCTAAGAACAGCCAAGTCGTCTTCAGAAACAATAGACAGAGTGAAATTTTACTGTATAAGATAAAGGGATGTGCACTTAAGAAATAATGAGTAGAAGCTTGTGCTAACCATGCATGTGATGACAAGCCAGCAATGTGGCCTGACCACTGAAAAAGGTAAATGTCACCTAGAATTAAGTAATGTATTTCCACTACAGGAAGGAAAATATTACTGAAATCAATAAATACCAGGTACTGGCAGGACCTCATCAAGAAGGCTATACACAGTTTTGGTCACCAAAGGTACATGTGAGCTAATAAAAGAAGACATACGGGGTCCCTGGCTTGGAGGCCAAGCAGCATGGCATAGAGCATGTCTAAACCTCTAAACCCTCACACCTGCTCAAAAGAGTCCTTGGCCTTTGCTAGCTTCGAAACCAAGCCCAAGCATTGCCTGGGAGAGTGCTAGTTAACATAGGCAAGAACCACATAGACAGCAAATCATATGCAGGTGTCTTCAGCCTAGTTCCTTGCTCTTTTTAGTTTTCTGGGGTGGATCTACCCCTGCGTGCCCAGAGGTTGCGCTGGATTAATGCATGTTAAAGAGGAGGGCTACTAGGATGAGGAGAAAACTAGAGAGTGTCTTACATGAGGAGATGAGAAGCCCTTGTATTATCTAGCAACACAAAGGCTGATAATTGGCATAAATAAGAACTAGCAATGAAGTATTTAAACCAAAAGACAATACTTGCCATGAGTAGATTGAGAGGCATAACAAGCTTATCCACTCATCCAGCAGAGCAGAGTGATGGATCAGCCTTCCAGAGGAGACAGACTTTAATTTTAAGAAGGAACTTGTAAAGTTCCAGCAAATATCCATGGTGATTCAAAGGACTATAAAGGTGATGCACACTTTGTCATGGCATATTAAAGTCTTTCTCAGCTCCATGGTTTGAATTCTCATTGCCTCCCTCTAATTTTCATGTGTGCACCAAACAAGTAATGAGTTAGAAACCCTGGTAGGTCTCTCAGAGATTTCTGAGACAAGTGAAGGCAAACAAATCCATATTCATGCTGCCCACTTCTGAGTTTGCACCCTTGTGCCCATCCCATGCCACTTCTTTACCTAAACACAGATCATTGCAAGTAGAAATACTAGAAAACAAGGAGATCCACAAAAACTTCAGCTGTGCCTCATTGTCTTTGTTCTGCTAGTTCAATTCGACTAAAGAGCAATTAAATAGAAAGGGGGCCTAGGGAAGCTTATCTTCTTCAGGAAGCATAGCACACATTTTTTATGAATCTCTCAATGGTAAGTCTAAAACCAGACAAAGATAAACAGGAGTGGGGGAAGCTGTACCTAATGGCTCACACATTAATTCCAGCTCTGTCTTGTTTCACTTATACATGGATACAGCTGCATAATCTACTCATCGGCTAAGCTGAGCCTCTCCTTACATTTCTAGAGGTCATAACCATTAGTTATTCCCATATCATAAATTAAAATAGCTGTAAGCCTCTTCTGGGCTGAAATTTGTAGGTCATCCCCCACTAAGCTACCAAACTGACTCTCAGCTTCCAAGTGATATTCAACCCTTCCATTTATGAAAATACACAGAAAAATAAAATAACTACATAATCACCCTGCCTGGAAAGCCACCATCAAAGACCACGTGGAAAGCTGAGCAGCAAGGTCTTCTTCTGCCTTGTGGCATGTTTTAAGTCTCAGCAGTGTTGCAGTTCTTCTGAAAAGCAAAACTTTCTTTTGGTCAGGGGCAGGAAAGGAGACTGGAACACACTGCATGGTCAGCCAGGCATACACACACAGAGGAACATT
Organism: Todus mexicanus; assembly: GCA_013389965.1. Classification (NCBI taxonomy): domain Eukaryota; kingdom Metazoa; phylum Chordata; class Aves; order Coraciiformes; family Todidae; genus Todus; species Todus mexicanus. The sequence goes on along the minus strand of WEIS01107125.1, from coordinate 9,212 downwards.
TACATCTCAGTGCAGCCACAGAGACTGAAGAAAACCCCAGTGCAGCTCTTAGCCCTTCTTACAGCATATCCTGGATGCATCCTCTCTCCGTAGACCTTTTCCGTGGCTAGAAATTATGTACGTAAATCCAGCCGGAAGTTGAAACAACTTCTGCTTTTTCAGAAGTATCGCTGGACATGCTATATTCCCATTAAAACGAAATGGTTTCAACAACAACAGCAAAAAGGATTAAAAAATAAATAAATCCTGTAGCTGCCAGACTTTTTCAATTCACCTATAAAACCCATCAGGGAAAGAAGTCAGTATTTGACATTTAAATAAGAACTCATCCCCTGTGATGCACTGTGGTGCAGTTACGAGGGTGTAGTCAGACATTTGCTAAGTAGGCTGTAGTTACAATTTTTAATTTCCTAGAGCCAACATTCCCCTTCACCTCCCCTAAACCCAAGTCTCCTATATGGCAATGTCATGGGCTGTTGCCATGCCACCAGCCAGCCACGGATCTTTTTTGAGAACAAATGTGTACTTATTATGAAGATTAAACTGGTGACACCATTTATCCACATGCCAGACACTGAGGACATAGCATCCCCACACTGCTTTGAATGACATTAATCTGACCTGACCTGACCACACTCTTCACAACAGCATAGTTTCTCCAGCCAGAATTCAAGCTCAGATGAATTGCACTTTATTCACTATAAAGCTCTGAGCCTCCATCTCTCTGCATAGAACTTTCTGAATAGTTCCTGTAAGTTTACTAAACGTTCCCTTGTTTCCAAGCCACAGAGACTCTGACAGGGAACACGGGAGTGAGGGAATCCCTGTGGCTGCAGCCTCCAGCACTCTTTAAGGATAACTTTTCATGCTCTGTGAGTCTGACTGAAAACCTTGACAGGCTCGGAGGTCTCTGTCAAGACCAGTGGATTTTAGACCTGCGAATCACAATGTTAACTGTGGAAGAAGAAAGCATTCTTTGGCTAATAGAAACAAGCGAAGCAGATAGAAGTGCCCTAACATCAGAAAAACATTATCCACAGGAGTCCTCATGGGTAGTCTATGTGATGGAAGAGAGCAATGGTTTTGAGCAGTTGGCACTCAGGATGAAGTCTCAGAGGAGGGGGATTGAAACCACCTTTTGTAGGAATAAAGGACAACAAATCTGATGATTTTCCATAGCTCTTCTTCGGTCCTGTTGTCAGTAAACTCAAGGCTCCTGGAGCGGAAACACAAAAACAGAGGCAGTGCTTCAATCTCTCTTCTGCCTTCCTGCTGGCTCCTGCCCTTCCTCTCCCCAGGATCCAGTATGTTTCTCCTTTCTGGCACAGGTTTTGCTGGCACCAGAACACCACCTATGCCTGGCTCCAGAGGTTTCTTTCTCCTTTGTTAGAAGGATTCTCAGTTCATGCCGTCTCTTTCTCGTCAGCTTTTACTGTGACCCATGGAGCCAGGGCAGGAGGAAAAGGAAAGAGGTGACAAGCCAAGTTTTGTACTGTTCAGATGCAGTTTCACATCCAGGAAGTGTGAGATCCTCCAGCCACAGGGCTGACAACATCACAACAGAAGCCATGCATCTTAATACAAATGTGAGACAACATGTTTCTGTGACCTAATTTGCCTTCGGTCTTCCCACAAAACCACAAAGAGTAGAGGGAGAAGAGTTAACACATTGTCTTCTAGGTTTGCTTTAACAAATGTGGCAATGCATCACTGACTGAGAAGCAATTTGAAGTGTGACGGATTTGATCGAGAAAGCCAAGTGCAGTATCTGTCCTGTCTATCTAAGTCCCACACAGCCTCTCCCAGACAGAGAAGCATTAGCTTCCACAGACATCAGTCAGGATCCTGATGGGTGAACTGGACCTAAAGCAGCAAAAACAGTCCCCAAGTCTGCCACTACATGTCCGCACAAGAAATCACAGGCTGATTCCTCCTGCCACCAGGGTGGATAGGAAGAACAGACATCTAGCAAAACCCCACAGAGAGGAACAATGTGCTCGCCTGGCTGCACTCCATTGACCACACCTCATGGAGAAGCACGCTCGCTGCCTTCCCCACCAGTCATACGAGGAAAGTGGCGAGACAATCCCCAGGGTCCAGCCTTGCATGCAGTATCAACCCCAGGAGTTATTTATAGTCCCTTGGGAAGTGACAGGGAACGTGTATGTGAATGAGAGGGAGATTCAGACCAGATGTCCACAAGCCCTTTCCCAGCAAGCCCAGATGAATGTGCAGCACAGCTCACAACCAGAGCTGCGTTGTGTCAAACAACTGTGGTTACCCAAGGACCAGTGTGATAGCATCAAGCCGGCAACAGAGCAGGGGAAAGGATTCTTGCTCGCTAATTGAACAGGGACCTCGACCAAAGGAGAACAATGCACAGCGCTGGAGCGGCAGAGCTGCATTGTGAGCGCCTCTGCAAGGCGCGGCCAGCGCTGCCAGTCCTATTGTTTAGCGCTATCTCCATCTGCTCACAGGCCAGAGCTCCTTGCCTTCACCCATGCTGGCCGTACATACTGCATCCCATAACTCCACCAGCCACCTCTACCAAGGGCAGCTAGTCCTCACAAGCAATGCTGCAGGATCAGGATACTGATAGAGGTAGAGTGCTTCTTCAAGCATGGGATGTGCTCCTTGTGTTTCAGACATCACCAGTAAGTCCAAAGCACTTACCACAGCCTTATTGTTGCTGTTACTATGAGACCACGTCCACAATAACTGCATTTTTCCAGTGCTGGTTAGAACAGATGCACTTTGCCAGCAATGAATTTTGTTGGGGTTTTTTTTAAAATTTAAAAAAAAAAAAAGAAAAAGAAAAAATTTAGCATGTGTCACATTTTGTTCAATGGAATTGGAGGGAAGTCCTCAGCTGTTGAAATCAGAGTAACGCTGCTGAAGTCAACACAGTGCATACTCGGTTTTGCAGCTGAATCCTGGACTAGAACTGTACCAATGAGCAGCTGATCAATAGAACATTAAACCAATCATAAACTTGAAACCAGGAGACCAGTTCCTTACTGAAAACAACAAAACAGAGCAGCAAAAATTAAAATAGGGAAAGTGGAGGGAGCCAAGGGAAGGTGAAAGAGAAGCCTGTTGAAATAGAAGAACCTGGAACCACTTTCCAAAAACAACCCACAAAAGATGCTAAAGAAACTCCCCTGACATGCAGCTGTATCACCAAGTCCCTTTGTTATTTTGGTAAATCCTCACCCTTGACCTGTCTCAGCTGGTGAGCATGGGCTCTCTGGGGCTGCCTGAGCTAGCATGAGGTGAGACACAGGCTGAAGAGCAATAGCTCAGCTAGCTGGCTCAAGACAATGAAGGACTTTATGCACCATTCGGTTACACAAAGCCGGGGTCCTGGAGTCTTTTCCAAAGACCTGGCATTTAGCCCATCTGCCACACAGTTTCAGGACCTATTAGAAAATCCAGCATCATGATGAGAGATTCTTCAGATAAAATAAGACATTTAGAAAAATGGAACTGAAAATTCAATAGAATACAAAATGTTGCAGAGGTTTGGAAAAGTTCCATCTGCTTCATGGTCTTTTCTGAATTTTCATGTAGCTCTGTACTGCCTTGTTTGTCAGATTCAGAAGCAGAAAAATCTCTCTAAAAAGCCTGGTTAATTACCAGGAATCCCACAAAGAAATCTATTCCTTCCCAGACAGTTTCCAGGTGGTAAAATTAAATTTCTAAATTTAATCAGAAATTTATCTAAATTTATTCCAAGCTATGCTTAATTTTGCTTCCCCTTTGAATAAAATAATTTCCTTCCTTAGAGAAGAACTTGCCTATATCCAGGACTAGGCAGATATGACAGTTCTGGCTGAGTCTTGGAATTAATTCAAAGTTGATGTGAAATACCAAAAATTTAGATAAACATAAACTGAAAGAATTAAAGAGCTAATGTTCTTTCCAAGGAAGCATCTCCATGTTGTATCCAAAAGCTCTAAGGTCCCTCCATCCCTACTGGTTATGCAATCTGGTTTGAAGAAACAAACACAGGCTTGGAAGGAGACAGTTTAAATAAAGCAGCTCTCCTCTTACAGGTAATAGTTCTTCCCATTCATGTTTTTCATTCTCATTACTCAGAAGAAAAGATTAATTTTCCATCTAGAGAAACCGAAAGCCCGCATAGTGACAAATTCTGCCCCAGCAGGATCTGGAGGCAGTGCCCCCCAGGTGAATGCAGGATTCCTGGCTAGCCAGGGGGAAGCAGCAGGAGACCCCACTGCCAGGTGATAGAAAGTCACTTCCTTCACCTCCTGTACATGGTTGCTCTTATTTCTTATTCATTTCCACCTTGACTGTCCAGATACAGACATTTTCACCCTGGGTAGTCTGAGTATCTCCTGGAAAATCATGTACCTTGCTAGCTCAGCACCTCAGCAATTCCTTAGTGCAGTGAGTTCCATGAGGCCAAGTGTCATTTTTGTACTGTAGTGTTTCCCTTGTTAATTTTATGGCTGTTGCCCTTTAGTTTAATTGATTGACATTGGTCTAATGCGAAGAAGCAAAGTGGGACTGAACTAAGGAGGGAATCTCAGATGGTCTTCTCTACAAATTCAGCCCAGTCTTCTTTTTCTCTTGTCCTCATTCTTTCATTTCATCTACATGTAGAAAAGGCAAAACCCACCTCCTCTTTCATCCGTTATTCATGTTTAGAAACTGCACTTATTGTAACACTTTGTGAAGTGACCATTCCCATATTCCTTTTTTTTTCCCCACAATTACTTTCTCAGAAGTACATTCTACATTCAAGGAATTCAATTGCCTTTTTCCTGACTGCCTGTTACACCAGTTGTAAACCTGAGTTGTAAACCAGCCACCGAGCTTCAGTCTGTTTCAGAGATGTCATGGACCAAGATCTCCAGTTCATGCAGGGCAGGATGGGCATATCTGCACCAATCTGTCATCTGGGGACAGCTGGCTAAGATGAAGACTCAAAAAATGCTGCAGGGGGAACATTTCACCCCAGATCTCTATTTACTGATGGTTTACTTCAATCTTTCGCTAGCACTACTTCTCTTTAACCTAGCAAACCACTTGATGAACAGATCTTTCCTATGTGTAGCCCCATCAGCTCATTGCACAGCATACACCCCAGTTACGTTTATTCAACTTTTCCTACCGGTCCCATTTGTACTGATACTTTCCTTCTTGGAATAACAATTATTAAACCACTTGGTGCCTTTCATGGTTAATGATTTCCTTTCCTTAACATAGTCTGCCTCCAAACTGTAGACTAGGTCTTGGAACACACCTCAGCATCTTGATTTTGATTTCCCATGAGAAATAACATTGAAAAGTCCTTACTGAATTATGGAACCTTATCGCATACATTTCTCTTGCAAAGTTTCATCATCTAGTAATTTTTAATGACCACTATTAGAACATTTTCTGTCTTTCTGACCTGCCTTTCAGGCATTTCATGAAGGTAAATTTTCTTGGGTTTCTTACATTTCTTAAGTATGAGTTATCAGGTTACTGGACTGTTTCAGGTCATATGACTGAAGCAGGTAGGATAACAATATTGAAGAAAGAACTCCTATGAAATTTGCAAAATTTGAATATGTGCTTTGGCTCATGTTTCATTATTTCATTATTTTTTCGTATCAGGCTCTATTAAAACCAACCTGTGTTTACCATGTCATCCTCCCCCAAAAAAAACCACCCTTTCAAAAATTCTTTACCATATGCAGTTTTTCTCTATTTCAGCTCCAAATATTACAAAGAAAGAACTGAATCCTGACTTAAGTTATCTCTATGTGATATAGGGCAACAGCATTCCTTAATTTAATAGAATAATATCTATCAGTATGAAGGCGGTGTACCTATTTTGAAAAGTTATGCCTAAGGTTTTGTTCTATTTTAGTTAGACAAAGTGTGTTACACTAGCATGCTTGAACCAACAGTTTGTTTACATTTCCAAGCTATAGGGAAGAAATTTAGTAGCGCAGAGCACATTTTTATGACTGAAGTTGTATTAGTCCCAAAAATACACACAGCACACTTGAACCAATGCAGAAATTTGTGTAGATGTGACCCAAGTTATCGCTACTATGCAAATTTTGACACCAGCGTTACTCTATGTCATGGAATAAGAGGCTAATCTCTTGCCACTGACCAATGTATAGTCCACAATGGGAAAAGAAGATACACCTGTCAACCCATTTTATTGCAAAAGTTACACAGGAAGGGAAAAATTGGGATGAGTTTTCCAGCATTTGAAAATAACTCTAGATTCTGCTCTTAATTAACAAGGATGATGTGCTTTACTTGCTGCCCTCCATCTTGTTACCTCTTCCCCTACAGTATGCTAACATTAGGCTTTCTTCTGTAGGAGTTTCATTTATCACATAAGCCAGGAGGTAACGAGAGAGGAAAAAAAAAGATGTCCATATAGTCTGTAGCCTCTTCCTCAAGACTTCAAGAGACACAATTCCTCATTACCTTTACAAAGAGGAACTTAATAGTATGCTGCATCCTTCCCAGGGAATAATCCTATGTCAAAGGCAAAGCTGAAGGCTGCAGAACATCACACCCACCTCTGTTTCTCTGAACAGCACTTTCCAAAACGGGGCTCCCTGACAAATGCACTTCTCATCATCGCATTTATTCATCTTCTTCAAATCAAAATTTACAAATTTCAGCTAAAGACTCTCCCAACAGCTACTTCACCTGGCTACAAGCATTCACTTAGAAGGTGTTTTGCACCCTTGTATCGCAGAATCCTTCTGACAATGGAATTTTTTTTTTTTTTCAGTTTTATTTCACAGACTGCCTCTAAAAAACCAGCAGGGAAAAAAAACAAAGGACAGTGGGACAGGTCAACACACCAGCAGAAAATTCAGCTTTCTTTCCTGAGAGCAGTCAGCTCAAAGAGGTGCCATGTACTGGAGAGGCCGGTGTAAAGAAAGGATAAATCTGGCAGCTAGTACCTGCAGTCATTCTCCACAAGCAAGGGGCTGTCTGCCCTTCAAAGGAGGGAGTTGTTTGTAAAGAATCCTGCTAATGACACCCAAGATAATCAGTGCAAACAGGTCTTTCTACTTCTGGGCTCCATGCCATCCTTTCATTCAGAGGTGGATAGCTGAAGGCAGGGCACTCAAGGGCTTTGCTTCTTTAGGAGGTTCAGGTGGGAATATACCTCAGGGATGGGAGGTTTATACTTGGGGAGAGTGATCCAACCTCTCATTTGAAAAGCGTGAATTTAGCAAACCTGGACTCATTGTGGTGCTATATGTTAAGTAATGACTGTCTCCAATTCTGAATTTCTTAGGAAGTCTCCCCTCAGACCTCTCTCTATGGGAGCTTGCCTGTGTGATAATGAGATGACAACTGGATGATGTCCAGTTCTGCTGCTGAGCTTGTAAAGACCCAGTGCAATGAGGTCCTGGGATCTGCTTGATTGGTGCTTCCACAATATAACTTCCAAAAACCAGCCTCCTTTGTCCATGTCCAGTGAGCTAGATGCTGCACAGATTAGTCACCATGCTCTCAGAGGTACTGCACACTCATGTGCCTCCAGGGACAGTGTTGCCTACTGGTATTCAGAGCCTTGGACTAACGGCTTTCTCCTGTCACTTCATTGCCACTCATGGGACAGCATTTCCTGTTCAGTGGTGTGTCTGTGCTGTAGAGTTCAAATACTGGTAGTCACCTCACATCAAAGAGCTGTATTTGGGCACCAGAATAAAAGCTCAGAAAATTGACCTGGGACACTGGCTGTGAGACTCTTGAGCCTTCGGTTTCAGGCTCTTAAGGCTGAGGAACTTTGATTTCAGAGTCAATAAAGCATTTTGGAGCAAAGAGGGAGTAAAGCAAATTCTGGATAACGGAGTATAAATCATCCAAGATGAAGCAGTATCAAGAAAGACAAAAGGATGTCTTTAAGATTTGGGTTCTAGGCTTCAATACTAAAAACCCATGGAGGGGAAAAAAAGCAGCATAGCTGTTCTTTGGGCCTTCTAGAAGAGGCTACTGGTGAGAGCAATTCCAAACTCCAGGCTACATCAGAAAACCCTGGCCCTTCAGCTAAGCTAATTGAATTAGTATTTTGGCAATGTGTTTACTCCCTCCTTCCCCTCTTTTACTACCATTTCTATTTCAATGCTGTAAAACTCAACTAACTTCTAAAAACAAATTCGCTTTTTTTTTCCCAGTGTTTGTTAGACCTTCTCCACCTAGTTAATGACTGGCTGGAACAGCAACAAGGGCAGGAATGCTTCATGCTCTGGGCACTCACTAATTGGGTTGTTAGCAGACTAGAGACACAGGAGGAGTTGGAGAAAAACACTGCTATTATAAGCCATAGAGTGTAAAGAAAAAGAAAGTGAAATAAATATAGAATTGTTATGTTAGGGAAATTATGGTTCTTAACGCCCTATTTTTCTAAAAAAAATAGCTCCCTTGAGACATCTTGCAAGCACTAAACCAAAATAGACCAGAAATACAATCGGCTTTATTTTTAATAGCAAACTTAGAAAAAAAGATACGTTTCCTTTTATAAAACAAATCGTCAGTCCCCGTTCTCCTGTGACTTGGTGATGACTGAGGTTGAGGCTGTGAAGAACCATTTAGAGCTTCCAGGCTCTGTTTTGATTAACTGGGAATTGAGCAGCGGAGCCCTTACTGACACAGGGCCAGCAGCAGGTAGTCTGTACCCTGTCACCTGTAGTTCTTGCAGGCTGAGTGTCACAATACAGGGTCCAGCCTGTTGGTTTTGTGCTCCTAAGACTCATCAGCTTCTTGCAGATGAAGGAGCTATGCTCCTGCATGCCAGCTGGGGCTGCAGCAGCATCTGCACGTGCAATCACAGGAGAAGAGGTTTATTAAACTCTTTGGAGAAGAAGCCACAAGAGCTGATGGTGCATGGAGATGAATGAGGGAAGTGTAGATCTGCCATATTTGCAAGCTGCCCATACAGTCACTGTGAAAGTACATTAGCTTCAAACAGGTGCCATGGGCTCTCCGCTGGGACTGCTGGGGACTTGCCAGATAGGATATGTGTAAAACTTCAGGAGCAAGATGGGGTGACAGGTTGGTTCATGACACAAGAAGGTCACAACACCATGGTGCTGTGGGGCCAGCAGAAGGAGACACATGACCACTGCACCCTTCGGTCCTTCGCCCCAAGGGAGCCTGCCCTGAGGCAAGTCATGAATGGCCACCAAAGCAAAGGCTTCATCCTCTTCCTCTCCTCC
>WEIS01107074.1:0-10291 GCA_013389965.1 Todus mexicanus | reverse complement strand
GGGCAGGTGCTCCGCCCTTAGCAACCGGGAGCGTTGCGGACACCGCCCGGTGATCGGTGACTGGTGATCGGTGATCGATGACCGACCGGAGACCGGGGCCTCTGACGGGCCACAAAGCCCGGGGATGATGCGGGCCCCCCCCAGCCCTAAGGAGCCTTGCTCAGGGTTCAGCCAAGAGGAGACCTTTATTGGGGTGTCCCCATCCCCCATCCGTGGGGGGGCTCAGGTCGCCTCCCCTCCGGCCTCTCCCTTTCCTGGGGTCCCGCAGGACTCGGGACGAGCTCCCCCGAGCAGCAGGTTGCACGCAGGGCCTCTCCCTTCCAACCCCCTCCGTGTCCTGGCAGCAGCAGCAGCCTCAGGTCAGGGTGAAGCTCCCAAAACCAGCAGGGCCTTGGAGGTCTCTGAGGCCCCGAGCGCTTGTCCTGGGGCAGGGGCTGCTCTTCTCTCATGTCTCAAAGCAGCAGCTGCCCACACCGCACCAGTTCCACCAGTCCCTGCTGCGAGCCGGGTTCCATTAGCTGCTCGTCGTCCCAAGAGATGCAGCTGGGACTGGTCCAGAGCTCTGTAGGACTGGTCTAGAGCTCTGTAGGACTGGTCTGGAGTGCTGCAGAACTGGCCCAGAGAGCTGCGAGACTGGTCCAGAGCTCTGCAGAACTGGTCCAGAGCACTGCAGGACTAATCCAGAGCTCTGCAGGACTGATCCAGAGTTCTGCAGGACTGGTCCAGCACTGCAGGACTGGCCTGGAGCGCTGCAGGACCGGTCCAGAACTCTGCAGGCACCCACAAGCAGCTCCCACTCCTATGGCAGCTCGTACTGAGATCTGAAGTGTTTCCACAGCCGACGAGACACGGCGCCGGCCACGATCAGCCCCAGGAGCGAGAACGTCGTCCCTGTGGCGATGGCAGGGCCTGCGCCCAGCGAATCTGCAGAGGCACCAGAAGGACCTTCCATCACAGGCTCTGCCGCACCAGCAAATACCGAGGAGAGGGGAACAACCCCCCGGCAGCGAACGCGGCATCCGCACGACTCTCTGCAGCTTGAGACCCCGCTGACCCCTCACTTACCGTCCACGACCATCAGCTGCAGAGTGGCCTCCTGCGAGCGGCGGCCGAGCAGGACGCACTGGTAGTGGCCCTGGTGCTGGGGCTCGGCGCGGTCGAGCCGCAGCGTGGAGCTGCTGCCCGCCGCCTCCTCCCGGTACTGCGAGAGGGCCACGGGGGTCCGCAGCCAGCGGACGGTGGCGTTGCCGCCGCACCGCGCGTGGCATTCGATGCGCAGGGCCCTGCCCCGCGTCCCGTTGGGTGGCAGCGCCCAGATCTGCAGGCTGCAGGGTCCCACCGAAGCTTCTGGCCCTTTCTCCGCCGGTGAAGACCCCCAGTTGATGCTGCCCGCGGCTGTCGCTGTGCTCCCGGAGCCGGGGAGCGCGGTGGTGGCCGGCTGTGCCGTGGGGCTGCCCGTGATGAGGTCCCGGGGAGCAGAGCGCTCCGTGGAGGAGGGTTCGGTGGCAGCTGCCGACTTCGAGGTGGTATCGGCATCAGGGTGGCACGTGGAGCTCAGGGCTGTGGTGGGATCGCGTGTGGGGACTCTTGGTGCTGGCGGCGGTGCCGTGGTGGTCGCAGGGCCGGCTGTGCCAAGGCTCCCTGTGGTGGCCGCCGCGGTTCGGGAGCTCCTTGTGGAGGTGGCCGCGGCCACCGACTGCTCCGTCGCTGTGAACGCAACGGGTCACGGCGGTGTCGCCACAGCTCAGAGCTGGGACGAGGCCTCTCCGGCTCCTGTTATTCCCGCGGGGTCACAGCCCCCTCCACCTCCACCCCACCAACCAGCTGAGCCAGGCAGGGACAGACAACGATCAGGAGCAAACCAGCACCACCAGCACGGCAGCAGGGACTGGGACAGGGACAGGGACGGGAGGTTCGCAAAGCGGCACAGAAATTGGTGCTGCTCCCGTCCCGGTAAAGCCGTTTCAAGCAGCGCGTGAACCCGGGTGCCCAGCTCCCACCCCGACACTCACCCTGGGCACTCACGGCCATGGAAGCCACCCTGGTGAAGATGTCCTGCCCGACGCTCAGCGTCACCTCGCACCTGAACTCCACGTCTTCTCCCACCTCCTCCCTGGTTACCGGCAGCGTGGACACGACGTCAAACAGCTGCTCATCAGTCTCCGTGGCGTCAAAGTCTGTGTTGTCCAGCGCCCGGTCACCCCGGTACCAGGTGAGCGCCAGCCCGGTGAGCGGGTACAGCCCCTGGGCTGAGCAGCGCAGGATGCCCGGCTGCCCCCATGCCAGGGTGCTGGGCTCTGCCTCCAGCCACAGCCTGTCCGGGAGCGCTGGGAGAGGAATTGCAGCGTCAGGCGGTGATTTTGGGGCAGGAGGGAGCGGGCAACCCTGGCGATGCAACCCTGGGGACGCCGGGGTCGAGCTGGAGGATCCTTACCGTAAACCTTCAGATCCACGGTGCGCTGGTAGTGCCGCCCTTGGCAGGTGCCCTGGCAGATTTTGGTGCCCGCCGTGGCCACCGTGGCGCTGTTGACGTGCAGGACGCTGTGGGTAGGGAAGGAGGTGACGCTACCCAGGTTGGTGTCCAGCCCTTTCCACTGCACCGTGCCCCCCGAGCAGCTCAGGGAGCAGTTCAGCTGCACCGAGCCCCCGTAAGGCACCACCGGCTCCCGCGGCGTCACCGCCAGCCTGGCAGCGGCTCGTCCTGGGTGGAGGAGGGAGGAAACCGCGAGGTTTAAGGACGGGGACAATCACTGGCATCCCAATGTTCACAAGGCAAAGGGGACGGTTGTTCCCCCGCTTGCTGGGGGGTGGATGGTCACGTTCAGGCGCCGCAGAAGCTCCATCCCCATCACTGTCGGGGGGCACAGCTCGTTAGTGACGCCTCGTTAAGGCCGCTCGAGGTTTCCCCACGATGTCCAGGGCAGCTGCTTGCCACTGCCGGGCATCAGGAGCATGATGAAGCCAACACGCCTGTGCTGATCCCCAGCCTGGCTCTGCCCCAGCTCCTTGACCGGTCCCAGTTTACCGCACAGATTTTCCAGCCATTTTTTTGGGGAAATGAGCCCGAATGCCCCTTCCCCCCGTTCTCATCCTTCCCCAGCGCTGCTGCTGTTCTGAAGAGAGCGATGGGTTCAGCAACAGCTCTTGGCTCCCCTGGTACTCACCGCAACAGCCCAGGAGGAGGAGGAGAAGGAGAGGAGCCGTTTCCATCACCCTCAGAGCCAGAGCAGCACCAGGGGCTGATTTTCCTTCCTTCCCTCCTTCCAGGGAGCGATCGCCACCAGCCGAGGCCGTCTCCTGGTGGCTGCCAGTTCCATTCTCAGCCCTTCTTAAGCTCTGCAGGAACCGCCCCCAACAAGCACCAGCCCCGGGGGCTTGGACTTTCCAGCCCAAGGGGTATTTCCAGGGGGGAGGTTTCTGATTTTCTTCCAAGTTCAGCTCTCGCACAACACCCAGCTTTGCAAGCCAAGGGCTGTGCCGGGAGAGCCCTTGGCCCAAAAGATCCCCGTGTGGCTGCAGGGACCCCCCAATCCCCACTGGGCAGCCCAAATCAGGCTGCAAACAGCATTTATTCCCAGGGGAGGGGGTTTTTGAGGGTGAAAACGGCTGTTGCTGGGAGGGTCGAGTTTATGGTATAGATGGAGAAAGTGTTACCAGTGGCAGACGGTGATTACCCTGTGTTACCTTAGCCCTGGCACAGCCTCAGCGTCTGTCCAGTCTCATGGCAGCTCTGGCATCACTTCCTCGCTCCGTGGGAAGAGAAGGGCCCGATTCTGCTCCATCCCATCCCAGCCGAGGCCGGGGAAAGTACTGATGGAATAAGGGAGGGGAAATGCACAGCCCCACACCTCCTGTCACAGAAGGTGGAAAGCCGGCGCAGAATTCGGCCGTTTCCCATCCAGGAACCCTCCGCAGAGGCAGCTCCGGGCACTGGGCGCGTCGTGCATCCTTTCGGGAGGCCGAGTAATTAATCCTCGGACGGTCCGGCAGCCGTCGGAGCAAGGGAAGTGTTCTGTAAACAGCTGCCACCGAATCTGCACATTCAGCCGAAGTCGGGGTGATTAATGGCTCTGGGGTTTTTGTTCCTTCCATCCTGTGTTAACAGAGCCGCTTCCCGGAGTTTCCAGCGGCCGCCGGAGCCCCCGGCCCAGCCCTGGCGTGGGACGAGCCGCGGACCGTACTCCCGGCACCAACCCGGCTCTTCCCGGCATCGAGTCTGGGATGTGCAAAGAGAGAGTGTAAAGAAGGGAAACGCCGTCCTCGTCCTCGCAGACCGTGCTTATGGCTACGGGATTTGGGGGCAAAAGGGGCAAAGCACAAATTACCCAAGCCCGGGAAACCACCCTTGGCCAGGGTCTGGTGAAGGTTTCTCCTGGGGCAAATCCATCACGTCGAGCTCCGCCAGGCAAATGGGCAACACAGATCACAGAGGAAATTGGAGTTATAGAAACCTAATAAACCTTTGGTGCCACCAGGTCCAGCCAGGGAGTGGCCAAGGGGCTCATCCAAGCTCAGAGAACCCAAGGCAGCTCCTGTAGGCTCGACCCTGAGCCCTCTCCCCTCAGTCCCTGCTCCACTCTTGGCCTGGGGGACTCTGAGACTTTCCCCCCATCCCAGGGACACGCTGGGAGCTCCCCCAACCTCGAACACGGCAAAGAGAGACCAGCAGGTCACAGGTGGAGAGCTGAAAGAGCGAACTTCAGCACCGGGACTGTTTTCCACCCAACAGGAAACTTCTAAGGGTCAGGGCGAAGGGAACGAAGGTTTTCAAGAATCAGAAGCCCGATGAGTTTTCCTGGAAGCCGTCGGGGCTTCCTCCTGAGGGGCAGGAGCAGGGGGCTCTGGCCAGGGCCAGGGGCGTTGCTCAGGAAACAAAACAGTTCAGCAGCGAGAGACAAACCCCAGCGGGATGAACACTGGCCCCCGGCACAGGATGATACCCCCGGCACAGGATACCCCAGCACAGGATACCCCAGCACCGCCGCCGGCAACGCCGGAGCCCCCCGAGCCTGGGTGTAGCCCCAAGCTGTCAGCACCAGAAATGACCGGGCTGGAGAAGGTGCTAATGAGGACAACTGGAACAAGATTAAAGTTTTCTATGTAGTGCAAAACACCACAATCTCACCCCGAGGAGGCTCATCCTGCTGACCAGCTCTTGCCCCGTACCCGGCGGCGTCCCCACCGCGGCGATGCCGGGCAACCTGCACCGCCCGAATCATCCCCACGGTGAGGAGAGGACGGCCAACGCCATGTTGTACTGAAATACTCTCGCTTTATCTCCAGCCAGACAAGCCAAGGGCTCTTTTTCAGCTAGAGATGAGAAGAATAGAATACAAATAAGCTTAAACCCAGAGGAAATAAATAACGGGTGGCTCGTGTTCCCAGCTCCTGACCGGACATCAGCCATCCAGCTCCAGATCCCATCCAAGAGCTGCCTTGGATGCGTTTCTACTTCTGCTTGATTCTATTGTTCGCTTAGTACCATCCTCAAACACCAAGACAAGTGTTGAAATGAGCGAGATAAGATCTAAATTAAGGCTGGCTGGAAGTCAAGAGCCTGGGATGCTAAAACCAGCCCTGGGGAAGAGGTTCTTGGTGGGAGCTGGGGACCTGGTGCAGGGACCAAGGTGAAACCACCGCCCTGCGGCACCAGCCCATGGCCGCTCGCTCCTCCAGAGAGTTTTGCTGCTCCCTGCTTGGCCCAATATCGCAAATATTACCCTGCACAAACTCCCTGAAAGTGGCTTCCCCTTCCCCACGCACCCAGCGGCCGCCTCAGGGCTCCAAATGTTTTACACCGGAGGAGTTTGAGCCGCTGTTGTTACACTCCCGTGGAACCCCGGCGCGCTATTTCAAGATCCAGGGGGAACGTGAGCTGGTTCCGAGTCCTTTTGGCTCTGGAATACTTCAGTTTTAAGGGATTTGTAGAAATAACTCGAGCGCTTGTGCCCGTTGGAGACAGGAGGTCAATGTACAAGGGGTTGGTGTCTCTCGTGATAGCCTCTGGCAACTCGCAGAGGTCGAGATGTGCCGGGCCGAAGCTCGAGGCGCACGTGGAAAACAGGAGAAAGACGAGGACAGAAAACTTCCAACACAGCAGGAAAGCAGCAGTTTAATAAATAACCCATCGGAGGGAGAGATGAACCAGTTCTGAACACAACCCGAACTGAAATAAATACATTTCATCGTTAGCTTAAAAAACAAACAAACAAACAAACGAACGAACGAAAAAGAAAATGGAAAGAAAGAGATACGGAACCACACGCAAGAGTCACCGCGGAGCGCGGAGGGGCTTCGCAAAGGTCATCGAAGGCGCCAGAGGCGGTTCCGGCACAGAGAAAAAGAATCCAAACCAGTAAAAAGTTAACTCTGCTGTAAAAGGAACGGCGAAAAGAGAAAGCGATGGTTTAACGCGGGGGAGGTTTTAACGCGGCGAGGCCGGTTTCAACTCGCTCCAAACGCTGCCGTGAAGAGCGGGACTGCAGGAAAAGGGCAACGAAGCCACTTTTCGCCCTTGTATCGAGGCGCTGCTGTTCCCCACCCGAGGCATCGCTGCAGCCGGACTCTGGGCAGAGCGAGGGCAAACAGCCGGGCTCTAGCCTGCCCTACCCAGCAGATCAAAGGGATTTTTAAGAAAAGGCTCTTTTTAAAAAAGTTGCGTTTCCATAGAAAGTAACAAAAAAACTTGGCAAAAAACTGGCTGAACGCTCCGCACGGATCCTCCGGTTTCCACGAGGGACGCTGCCGAACGACCAGCCCTTCAGAACGAGACGTTCTTCATTCGGGTCTGGCGATTCCAGCTCCGTCACCGCTTAGCCCGAGTCCTCCTCTGTCACTTAAAAGGCAGAACGGTGGGTGGGTCACATCCCTACGCTGACGGGGAGGTGTGGGGGGGAAGTTACCTGCGGCTGAGCCTCTACCCAACTCCAGAACCACGGAAAGGAATCCTCGTGGCAGGACCAGCGCCGCCCGCTCTGGGGAGGGCGAGCGGCGCTGCCCCACGCGCGGGCACGGCGAGGGAACGATGGCCACGTCACCCTCACGCTGCTAACGGTGCCGGCAGCGACGCCGTAACCACCTCCCAGGACCTGCAGCATCGAGCGATGCCCAGCTCGGGGGTGGACAGAGTGACCAAACTGGTCGCAGCCCCGCTACTCAGGAGCTGGGAGATGGCGGCGGCGCCGCGAACTTGGGCATCGCGTTGGGCACGAGGAGCTCGCCCAAATAATTCTGCGGCCTGAAGGGTAGGAGAGGCCGAGACGCCGCAGGCAGCGGTGGAGGGGAGAGGGAACGGGACTGGAAACACGTGGGTTTCGATAAACTATTCGATAAA
The DNA here is from genome assembly GCA_013389965.1 of Todus mexicanus. Lineage (NCBI taxonomy): Eukaryota > Metazoa > Chordata > Aves > Coraciiformes > Todidae > Todus > Todus mexicanus. Next base: position 2,958 of record WEIS01107074.1, on the reverse strand, counting down.
GGAAAGGACTTTTAAAAATAGATCTCTATATACTTTATATCATATAAATTACGCTCGTCCTTTTTTCTCTCGTACCGTTCGGCTGTAGACTACCCGTGAAGCTCAGGGTGCTTGGGTGTGAGGGAAGGAACGATGGGGTGCTTCGTTTCACTTGGTGGGTGAGGGGCAAACCGACTTGGGTTCGTTTGAACGCGGTGTCAAGAAATGAATCACCAGGTGAAATCCCCAATTGAACCAAAAAAAAAAAGGCTTCTTTTTTTTGAGCAGTAAAGTCAGGGCTGCTGCCTGGAACTCTAAGTGACTGGATTTCCTTCAGGAAAGGAGCTCGCTGTGCACGCACAGCCCAGCCCAGTAACGTTTGGGAATTTGGAGTATCCCCGTGAGGAGCTTGGGAAAACCGGAGGCACCGCAGGTCACCGAGACTTTCTGCGGGCTCCGTTCTCCGGCCCCGTGGCGAGACCCACGTCCGCAAACCCTCGGTGTCTGCGGCAGCCGCGCTCTGCACAGACAATCTCCTGCTCTTACAGCTCCCCTTACAGGGTCTGGGCACCGGGCTGGATTAATGCAGAACAAGCTGTGAATTATTTCACTTCAAGGTCCACCTCCATAACTAACTGGTCCACGAAATCAGTAAACAGGCAGTATATTATCAGCCCAGCTCGGTCTAGGCAGGCAGTGGCTCCAAGCTGTCAAAACCTGACAGGGGTGTAAGAAACCAGCACGAAATCGCAGCTCTGGATACGTCCAAAGCCACCGGTCACCAGTCCTTGTGCTGAGAAGCGCACGGAGCCGTCAGACGCTGGATCCCCTGCGCTGCCAGGGCTGAGCCGGGACAGACGAGGCTCTCCCCGTCTCTGCGGGTCACGGACAGAGCTCCCCAGGGTGTTTTCCAGTAAATGCAGCACCAGCCACAATGACCCATTTGCAAAGACCCAAGACATCCCAAACAGACAGAGAAGGGATCCCAGCCTCCACACATCACCCCCCCAGCTCTCAGACAGGACTACTTTTGGCCACTATATCCTCAATTAACCCCCCTAACGACTAATTTCTTCAGTGTTCCCTGTTCGGTTGTGACTTTCCCGGTGACTGCTGGAGGCTGTTACTCAAAGGACGACGATTGTTTCCTGCCCTCTGCCAGATCTCCACGTATCTACAACCAACCGAGCGGTCCCTGCACGTTTGTCTTGGCTTCTTTCACAAAGCTCCAGCTCAAGGACCTGCTGCTCCCTCTCAGCAGAGCTGAACCCCGCAGCAGACCCTGCAATTCCATTCTCCAGCGAAACCGAAGCCGTCGCAGCAGGCTCCGAAATGCTACACGGGATCCAAACCTGCCACTTCCAACCCCTGGCAATCGTCGCCATCAGGATCCCTCGGGCTGAGAGAAAACGAGCTCCAGTCATTATCTGGTTTTAATATCAGATGGCCAGAGCCCGGAGGAAAATCAACACGCTTTCCAAAAGAGCCCAAGATAAACGGCTATTTCATTGACCTTTCTCTCAGGAAACTACTCTTGATCAAAGTGCTTGGCAGAGCTCAGCTGCTCCTCCCACCTCTCAGAGAACTGGTGGTTTCTAAACAACCCTTTCACAGTTCCAGGAAAGGATTCCTGAAAAATCCCTCTACCTACTACCTGGGGAGGCAGCGACAGAGACGTTACATCGGTGTAACAGGAAAAAAAAACAAAACAGGAAAACCCAAACGAACACAAACGGTGTCGACCATCTAAGTGCTCACAATTCATGAGGCCACCCTTCTCTGCCTGCCCATCCTCCCCCGGGTCAGCTGCGACACAACTTCTCCGTTTTTCCTCACGAGAACATGAAGTCAGTAGATTTGGGGTGGGTTTTTTTGGTCTCAGTTTCACTTGGGGCAGAACGGGCAACACCCACCAGACCCTGAAGCCGCGAGGATCCGCTCACAGGCGAGCGCACGACCCGCTCCTCGTGCCTGCGCAGGCCGGTGTGTCACCGCAGCCGCAGGACGCTGCCGAGCCGCTCCCCGGGCCGAGCTCCCCCGAGTTGTGACGGGGTCGGCAAAGTCCCAGTGACATGAGGAGATGGGGCACGTGGCAGATGCCTCGTTTCGCTCTGGCTGGCAGCTCGGTTCGCTCCCGTCAGGACACGGACGCTGCCAGCTCCATTCCTCGCTGGCGAGTTGAGCGTTTGGCAGGTGACACCAGCAAGTTCAGTATCACGGACCAGGTTTGCTTTGCCCAGCGATCCCTTCCCGTGGAGCAGTTCAGGATCTCCCCGTTCCACCAGCACCAGATGATACAACTCCCTTCCTGCACCAGCTGGACGTTATTTGGCTCGAAGGGAACCCCAGTCCCTTCTCAGTGGCGGTTAGTGGTGCCGTGTCACCTCGTTCTTCTCTCCTCTCACCCTCTCTTCCCAAACTCCCGCTGGCTGAGTCTATCCTCGGTCTGGAGCCGCGACGTGAGCCGGGTCCGGCTCTCCCAACCTCACACGCTGCTGTCCTCCAGCAGGGGCTCCTTGCCGTCCGACCCTCCGGCCTGCGGGCTGTGGGCGTGCGTCTGGGCTCCGTTACTGTGCTTCTTGTGGCCGCCCGACCTCAGCGTGAGGTTGTGCTCGGGAATGAACAAGGCCACCAGGAGCGACAGCAGGACCGAGCAAGCCCCGAACAGGAACGGAGGCCCTGGGATAATGCTGCTCTGTAGGGAGAAACAGGAGGAGCCATGAACGCTCAAGGGCAGGAGAGAAGCGGCCCAGCACACGCCACCGTCACGCTGCTCGGGTTACCTCGTCTGTCGGGTTGGCCATGTTGGGTCTGGAGGCCTTACCCAATGTTTCCACCTCAGCCATCTCATTCAACTCCACGTGGAAGAGATAGAAGACAAAGCCGTAGAGCGCCGGCCCCAGGCCGTTGCACAGCCCCCGAATTCCAGTGATCATCCCTTGCACCACACCTGTACCACAGTATCGCAGTATTACAAGG
>WEIS01107064.1:0-10076 GCA_013389965.1 Todus mexicanus | reverse complement strand
GTGGCAGCCAAGCTGGGCAACAGGAGGTGGCAACTCATGGCATACACTTCTGTGGACATCACCATATAGCTCAAGGAAAATGTAACTCCTTTTGTGGTGTTGAGTTAGAGTCCAGTGCCAAGTCTAACTGTGGCTTGCCATGTTCTTGTTCCAAATATGGTGAAAGGTACCCCACAGCTGCAATATGGAAGAATAAAATCAACTGGTTTCTTCTTTTTACAGAGACGTGCACACCGAGAGTTCTTTTTTCTGCCTCTCCATCAGATACTTTGAATAAATCAGATTTTCAAAAGAGTTCAATGCTTTGATTTAGGAATTACAACAGGAGGGAGATATGAAACCACCTCAAAAGTGCTAGATACTGAAAAGCCTAAATCTGACCCTTGGGCTTTAACCTAAAGCTCACTTCTTTTTCCTGCCTGAGCCCTCCATCTGTGACGAGTAACAGAAAAGACTGTCCAACAGAACCAGCAATCGAAAAGCATAAAATATAATAGGCAGAAAGAAATTCTTCATACCAACAAACATTTTCCCACATGGTAGGAAATGCAGTCAGGCTAGGTAAGATAAAAAAGGAAGGCAAAGAGTGGATAACCATCAGCCTAATGGTAACAATACAATGTTCTGCGATAATGGAAAGATATGACAGCAAACAGTGAAAGGACGAGCAAGATAGTTCCGAGAAGGTGCAGTAATATACAGAGGATGATATGTCAGGAAAACATCTACGAAGACAGGAGCTATTTCTGGGCCACATAAAGTCAACAGGCTGTTCTGTAACGAGGTCCTTCTTTGGGGACTTCAAAATGTTTTGCACTTATTTGCAGTAATTTGGAATGTTTTTCTCCCTTGCTCAATCACTGGAAAACAAGTTCAAAACAGAAAAGACACACAATTGCCCAGCTTCTCTGTCACAGCATCTCTTTCACGTTAACCCTCTTACTACTGGAAGGATGTCAGCTGTAGCTCTAGAGTTCAGTTTCAGCAAGGCTCCAATGGTATCGTCTTGGCAAAGCTGTGCAAGAACAGTGCTGGCCAAAAAACCAACAGAAGCTGTGAGCTCTTCTGGGCAGCTCCCAGTAAATACACAGTCAAGGATTTACTAGAATCGGATTTGCCCTTTCCCCCCATGTTTGATTTGTTCATCCAGGATACTTCACTTCAGGTTTTGCATAGACATAAAACTCTACCAGAAACTTCATCTCGGTGAATATTCTGGTGGTACCGCACGAAGGTCTATGGAGTGAGACAGTAATAGACAGGAGAAGATGTAGGAATAAAAAGGGGTTTTATAGGAGTGAAGCGAGTCATCAATTCCAGCACCCACTTTGCCAAATTGATCCATCTCTCCACCATGGCTGCTCCTGAGCACCTTTAAGTGGAACTTAATAACAGAACTACAGAACCCTTCAGAGTGCTTGGATGATTTGCCTGTTTTGGGGCACAAATCTGTCAAGAGGAAAGTTTATTGGTCTTTAAGGACGAATTTTTCTCTTTCTTTTTTTTCTGCCTCTCAGATACCCAGACTGTAGGAATAATATGCGTGTCACGGAGGAATAAGTATTCCAAAAATCATTCTTGTACTGGGAAGGAATTTTTCCTCCTTTCCAATCTCTACCATTTAACAAAACAACATTGAATTGTAACATGAGCTTGTATGAGCTGTGATGGAGCAATACTAATTTCTCGGTTTCCACCATGCAGGGGGACATAAGGGGCTTATGATTGCATGCACACATTAAAATGATAAGGCATAGACCTGGAAACTAGACCTGAAAATCACATGGAGAGGGGACAGGGGAGAAAAGAAATAAGCAGCTGGCAACAGGCTCATGTCCTGCTTTCCCTGCTTTTTATTTTTGGAGTACATTGGGATCGCCTTCTATGTTTGCTCTGCTGACACATGTTGGCTGCCCAGGGTAGCTGTAATAGGCCCCTGTGGGAGGTGTATAATTGAGATATACAGGCACTCTGCATATTAACAGTAAGTGCTTGTCCTGCTTTGAAAAAAAGCCAAAAATAATCTCCCTTCCTTTGCCTTGCCTTTCTTGCCTCTTGCCTCTGGGCATCCACATAGATTGATTTGCTCCGAGGCAGGTGGAGGTTGGGGCAGGTGGCACAGAGCTTCTGGGGTGAGACGGGCAGATGGCTAAAGAGACACTGGACTACCAGAGGGGGTTCAAAAAGTGGTAGAAGCATCCAGTTGCTGGAATGACAATTTACTATCATAATATCAGTTAATGCCATACTTACAGGAATTATACAATTTGGTGGAAGAAGATCCCAAACCCCAGTGGTGTTTTTCCTTGCCTCTGTTTAACTAACCTGCTTTTTCTATGGACGGGAGATGTGCCACAATCCTTCCCCATCAGCCAGCGAACCACCTCCTCTTTTATCCACTCACTTCCTAACCTGTTGTCCCTCCCTGTTTCTATCTCATCCTTCACTCCTGGACCCTACGTCTAACATAGAGTCATATTTTTCCTGAGCTTTGACCCTTTTATGTTGTTCAGATTCCTTCAGGTTTGAACACTTACACAATTACTAAAGCTTCTGGACAAGAAAACCTCATATTAACAGGACATTATTGCTGTTGCAAGCCCAGCTGAGAAATGCAGAAGAGCAGAAAATGCAGAACAGCTTCATGGAGGCAAGGCAGTGAGGAAGAATACATGCCATAACCAGATAGATGTCTGGGAATCAGCATTTTGAGTGAAAGCTTGAAGTTTGGATGGAGGTTTGGGAAACTTCAGTCAACCACAGCTTATCCATGGTTTTGTCAAAGGCTGGCTGCTGCCTTGCCAGTGTCTGTCTCATATCCAGTCCTATTTGAGTACTCTTTTGATCATGCACTGTGCTTTAGGCATCACAGCTTGTCTGGGCATAGATCTTTGCTGAGGATTGGTGTTCTCACACTGGAATTATTTAAGCTGTGGGATCCAGGAGTCCACCCAGTTCCCCAGGAAGCTTAGTTTTCAGAGGTATATGGGCAAAGTGGAAATCAGCACCGGGTGCCCTAAAAGGTCCTCTGCTCTGGAGGAGTGAAAAGTCAGGACTGGGAGGGCATGAACCTCTGTGCTCCTCTCCACAGCATGAGCACAGTTACTGTGTGTTGTGATAAGACTAAAACATTCAAGCCTCAGTCCTTCAAACCCTCTTTTTGTCTTCTTTCTAGAGAACTGACCTCCAGCTCCGAATTACTTTTCACACTTTCTTCACTATTTCCATCTTCTGCCAAAGCCAGGCTAGATTTGCTTTACACCCTGTTTTCAATGCTTCAGGATCCAAGATGAGCTTAAGTCTGGAGTCATATTGAGCTGGTGGCTTTGTGGTGTTTCGGACTGTGTTTGCCAGCCTCCATGCTTTTCTGCATGTAGGGGCCAGCATCAAAGCAAACCTCCTTTCAAACACACTCTGAGTTCATATCTGAGCAATGAGGTCCAAATCAGGATCCACCTTCCAACACCCGCAGCTTTCCCAGAAGAGACTGCTCAAAATGCCAGGCTGAGTGAAATTCAGATTCTAGCATTGCATCTGAATCCCATCTCAAGGGAAAACAAACAAAAGCAAAGCAACATCTTGTTTCTTGTAAAAATTCCTTGCAAGGAATCAAAACAGCTACACTTTCCAGGTACTCTAAGACTATGTCTGCTTGGCAATGCTTCTCTCTGCAGCTTTCAATTAATATCACAGCCCCTGCCTTCCTTCCTTCACCAGCCTCTAATCATCTATGAAAACACAGTACATGCTTTTATGATCACCTTGTGTTTTCTAAGATCTGCCCAGGATGCTTAAAAATAGCCCTGACTCCTCTGTTCAGCCTCGTCTCCCAGTTATAATGAGCACTCAAAATGCAGCTGTGATATGGCAATGATGGTGGGTTCCTCCTGTGGGCTGGATGCTCTTGCCTGGCCTCTTCAGAGAATGCTCTGGCTTGGAAGGGCTTTTGCCAGGGATGAAAATGCACAAAGAAGATGAGCAGCTTGGTGAGGTCATTTCTGGTTGAGTTCTGCCTGCTGCTACAGCGGCTGCTGCTGCTTTCAACTCAGCCTGACAAAATTCTTTGGCTCCTGTACTCCCTCCTGCTCCTATAAGCTGCAAATGAAAAGATGAAGGTGGTGCAAGAGGGTGAGCAAGGGTCTTTGGAGAGATTGGGGGAGCTTTGGACATGCTTATGTACGCAGACTACTTTGTTCCCATTCAAGGGGCTGAAGGGTGTCTCTTTGCTGTTGGCACTTCATGCCTGTCATGGTATTTGATGTTCCTAAGAGAGCTGCAGATGCTTCAGAGCAGTGCTGGCTATTTACTCTGCGGGGCTGCGCAGTCTCCCTGGGCACGTGATGTGGCACTGACATGGTAGAGCTGTTTAAATGTAATCTTGTGAGAGAGACTCTTCCCACGCACCCAGCAAGTTGCCTTTGCCCGGGGTGGGACCAAACCACCCTTCATATTCACCCCTCTGATGTCTGGAGATGTGTTTTCTCACGCTCTTTACAAGACCTCTCTCTCCTCATTTGAATGCTTGCTTCCACTTTCCAGATTTCTGAGCACAGCAGCACCTCCCTGGGATGCTGCAGCCCCCTGCCCTTGAGCAGACATCCATGCAGCTTACAGCAGCACCCAGGCATTCACTCAGCTTGCCAGAAAGTGCACAGCAAAGGCTCTTGGATAGCTTCTTGCAGAGTAACTCCCCTTGAGAGACAAAGGACCAGCTTGTACTTTTATCCCTTGGGTCTCTATAGTGTGTGGGAGATGGGCTCGAGTACCATACTTTTTAGCCACAAGGACACTACTGCCAGCCTGAGTACTGCGAATGCACATTTCACATCACAGCACTGCAATAGGTTTGCTGAAAAGCTCTGTGTTTTGCATCTGCAGCCGCCTGAATTTCTCTAACCACCTGCACTAGCTCTTGGAGAGCAGCTGTCTCTTCCTGCTCTCTGGGGCAAAAGCAACTTCTTGACCATAAAGTGGAAAGAACACAAATTTTATTGAGAGGTTGAGGCTTCTTTCCAAATGCATCGCCTTTGCTGCTTTCCAGTGTCACTGCCCCCTCAAGGGCTCTCTGTGCTCACTGATAGCTGCTTACCAACTTCCTTGGACTCCAACAACTCCCAGTGTAGCCTTAGATAAGCAGCTGCCTCTTCTGGATTTTGGCCCTGGTTTGTGGATTGCCAGAGCAGGTATCCCTTCAGGGCCTCCTCACCTTCCCATCCAAATTAAGCCTAAATGTTCTTTAAGCCTCTCCCCTGGGATTCCTGTTCTTCTTTGCTCTCAATCTTTACCTCCTTAAAATGCTTGCCAATGTCTTCAGGCATCTCCTCATGTTTTGAGCAGCTCTGGCTCTGGGCCATACTGCAGGCTGGCCTGGGAACCCTTGTGGCACAGTGGCTTCTTATCCTTCTATATGGATTATAATGAGGATCCTCATCTCGCCCAGGCCCACCCCCTGCCTGTTCTGCCCCCCTGTCCACCACCTTGTTGTTGGGATAGGACAGAGCCTACCAAAAGGCGTAGATGGCCACAGAGAGCTGAGAGCATCTTGCAGTCCTTGCTTTCATACTGCTGCTCTTCCTATCCCAGCTTGTCTTTGCTTCTCACCCCTCTCTCCTCCATGTGTTCTGGCTTCTGCAGCAGCTGATGGGGAATGACAAGGGGCTGCAAATCTGTCAGTGGCACGACGAGGGTAGGACTGATCAGTCACTTCCTTGAACACTAAATATGCTCAAGACTATCAAATGAATCTAACAGAAGTCAAGCTCAAAGCAAACAAAAAAAGGGGTATTTTTCATGCAACAGGTTGTTTGGCAGTGAAGCTCCTTGTTAAGGGATGTTGTGAGTGCTATCTGATAGGTAGGCTTCAGGAGAAACTGGCCAAAGGCATGAAAGAGAGATCACAAGTGGTCAGGATAACCCCAGAGTGGAAATGGCTCAGGGACTATTAAGGGGAAATGTCACATGTACTTACTGTTCCTTAAACATCTCCTTATTCCCACTTCTAGAGACCACGTGCTGGGCTAGGGGGAACTGAGCGAGCACAGCTATTCCTGAGCATCATCTCAACATCCTGAAATGCTAAATATACTGCTGCTCTTATAGCACACCTTTACTGAGTGGCAGCTCTGAAAAAGAAACCTGCATTGTGGAAACTGGGTACAATCAAAGCGTAAGAGTCTTTCCACTTGTCCTGGAATAGACTTGGCCAAATCCAACCTGCAAAGTTCTCACTTCCAAACTGCCCAAATACCACCCAATTTTCAGCAGCAGCTTGTGGTCAGTGAGTTGTAAGCAGCCAGGGGAGCATCGGACTTTCTGCACTCAAACAGCAAAGAAAGGCAGTGACAGCAATGCAGCATTTCTTCTAGAACCAAAACCACATTTGCGTGCTAACAAAAAAACAACCTGTAAGTCTAAATGTAGCAGTGCCATCTGCTGACCTATGCAATAACAGGAATGAAAGCCTCTAAAAGTCAGGATCTATGGAAGGAGTGTATCCATCCTTCCCTTCACAGCTTGTGTGCAGGGCTTAATCCTTGCAAAACATCCATGGATTTGGAGTTGTGGCTCCAGAAGTCCTGTCACTCGGGCATAAAAAGGGTCAGATCAACAGCCGGTGTTCTGAAAGAGCAAGTAACCTATGGCAGACAGTGCTGTGCCCCCCTGAACATGCAGGACTGGCCCTACATGCTGCAGCACTGAGGAAATCCCTAGCAGCTCTGAGCCCTCTTCCTAAAAAAGTGGAGGGACTTGTATCCCACCGCCTGCTCTGGAAGCCTTGTTTAGACTTCTCTTTTTCTTTGTGTTCTGTTTTGGATAGATCAAGGCTTTTGTTGTTGACGATGCTGTAGGTCAGTGTCTTAAGACTTACACTGGCAAGAGGAGGAGGTGCCAGCAAGATCCTGCTTGTGAGCACAGAGCAGCTTTTGACACTGGGCATCAGGCAAGAAGGAGTTTTGGGTAAAAATGCATCCCTACAGCATCCCTCTGCCTATCTTTAAAGGAAGCAAAAAAAACCCCTTAAGATGGAGGAGAAATCCGCCAGCTGGCATTTAGAGCTGGTATGTGCCATCTCACTGATGGCTGGAGGTGGACACCAGCTCAGGACCTTGCAAATCCTCTAACTGATGCAGAAACTGAGTGAGATCTTTTCTCTCCTCCAATTCCATCAGCTGAACAGATCTTTCCATGGTACGAGATCTTTCCACGATAGTCTTCCACCTGCTTGGATGATCATTTTGCTTTGATTTTCAGGAGAGGTTCACTTTTGTGAGCAGAAGTTCAGATGATACCTCTAAGTTAGAGATGGGATCTGCCCTCCCTCTCCCAAACACTGAGAGTTTTGTTGCTTTGAATTGCTGTTGTGGGTAACAGGATTGGAAGACAGCTGGCTTACGTGCATTTCTGTGGCATACTCATCATTTTAGGTCCATCAGGAAGGGAGAGGCAGGTGCATATTGAACTGACACTCGTCAATCATTTACTCTCTCTTTAATGAAACATGCACAGCCTGTCACTGAGTGTATTCTTGTGTTGTTTTATGGGCTCTTCACTCCAGGAAGCTCTGCCTGTGCAGAAGAACTGCTGTAACAAAGAAGAGAGGACCACTGCTAGATGTTTGCCTGGGACACTGTAGCAGCAAACAAGCTTGGAAGAGTCACTTTTTAAAGTACCCTCAGGCAAACCTGTTGGTTTAGGTCAACTCACCATCTCCAATCTACAGCAGAGGCCAAGACTGCTCTGCAGATATCCCTGTTTTATTCTGTGTTAAAGAAGGTCAGACCAGCTTGGCGTCTCCACCCTGGACTCTTTTTCAGCCTCCTACTATCAACCTCCAGCTTTCCTCATCCTCAGAACTGGGATAGCCTGTTGTGTTCAACGGGGAACACGCTCAGTATAAGCCCCTTCAGTCTCTGTTCTCCATTTGCATCCCTGGGTTTCTGTTGACACCCCCGATGCTGTTGATACCCGCTCCTTTCCTTCTGTCCCCAGGCACAGCACCATTTGTGGTGGCACCCTTTCCTGAGATGGTGGCTTTGTCCCATTGCCCTTTTTGCAAAAAAGACAGCTTGCCAGCTTTTCACAAAAATTCCTTTATGAATTTCCACAGCGGCACCCATAACAGACTTATCCGATCAATGTTCTTCTCTACACTAACTGCCTAGCCATAAACAAGTCCCTGTAGGATGTTCTCTAATCCACTCGAATCAGTCTCCACTAGAGGTGATAAAGGCATGTTCAACCACTTGCTCTCACAAAAGAGACCCACAACCTCTTTGTTAGACATACGAAAGACTAACTTTTGCTCCTGGGGATTCAGGACTGTAGAGATGGCAGGAGACAGCCTCCCTCTACATGTCTTCCCATAGTGCTGAATGCTGTGCACACTGTTTGGCTGCTTTGATGGAGGATGTTGATGCTTTCTCTGCTGGAACAGTGGCCCTTCTTCCCAGGAAATGGGAGCAGCACTGTTGGAGCTGTGGCTTTCATTTTCATTGCCTGTCTGGTTCATTACTGATCGGGTAATGACTGACAATAGGCCAATCAGATCTCCAATATCACTGTGTCAGCTTCATAATTAATACTACTGCAAACCAAGCTTATTGTGATTTAATTAGTAATGCTGTAATAATGCTACCGCCTGGGCTTAAGGTTACTAATTTATATAAATAGCTATGTTAATGTTTTGAAGCACCAAATATTAATTGCATCAGTCTCAGTGTTAGACTCTTGTTGGTTAATGACAGCTTCAAAACTCAACAACTCTTAGTGTTGTGCAGAAAAAAACACTGTTTTTGATCTTTTGCCTGTTGTTTTTAACTAGGCAAGATGCAGTCATGGACAAGGCTGGAGGGATTTGGATAATATGGGCCAGGGAGCAGTATTTGAGATTCAAATCCCTTTTTGCTTGGATCTGTTATTTTTCTTTTTCCTTTCCACCATGAGCATCTCCCCCTCCTCTTCCCTCTCCTCCCTCCTTCCTCCTAAATATATAAATAAATCTGAGCTGCTTGCATCGACAGTTCCAATTTGCCACAATTGGAAGTTGCACACATGAGAGATCTCTGTGCAGCCAGCTCACATTTTATTTTCAAATCTAGAATTAAAAGGAAAGAAGGGGGGAAAAAAAGAGGGCCATGGGAGCACAAGGAGGATTTGCATATATCAGAGCTCTACATGAGCTAGGGCCTAAGCTCTTTCTCTGGGCTTGAATAAACTACTAGAGGGAAAAAAGAACAAGAAAAAAGGAAAATTGAGTGACAAAAAATCCTGACCCTTTCTCTGGGCTTGATGGAAGCTCATCTCCCTGCAATGGGGCTGGTGACAGATAACTCTGTTGGACTAGCAAGAAATGTCTGAGATGGAAGGAAGAATAATGTAAACTTATGCTGGAAATGGGTCTTGTACTGGTGTCCATTTAGACTCAGGAACAAATGCTAGACTCATAAACAGCAGATAAGAAGGAAGACAAGGTACCAGAAGACGATGTATCTAAGTAGGTATTTAAACTGGTATTCTTGCCCTGGTTCTCTGTCCTTTCCCCCATACTCCTTCTTAGCCTTGCACGCACAGTCCTCAATTTTCTTATAGATGGCAAATGTGTCCACAGGCAAGAGCAGAAACACCTGAGGATGCCTCCATTCCAGGAGTAGGTCAATGGCAGCAGTGTGGAGCGTAGTGTGGGCTAACTCACACAGCAATTTACTTTCTCTGCTGTGACTGCAACATAGACATAGCCACAGTAAGATGAATATCTGATTTCTCACCGCACCTCTCTAGTGTGTCACCTGTGAATGAGGGGACGTATTACCAAAGGTAATGGACTGCTCTGGGACGAAAGATCTGGTGACTGCCTGTAGCTACCAACACTGTCCCTTGGTGTCTGGGAAGCCAAACTCCTCATGAGACAACTCCTAACACGGTTTTGCTGCCAGTATTTTAAGACAAATCAAATTCTTAAAAATGAAGTCAAAATTTGGCTTTAGTTATCTTCATTGTTTTCTTCTGACTGGGTTTTCTAGGTCAGCAGAATCTCTTTACACCTCACTCAGCGGAGGGGCTGCTCAGATTTATGAGGA
>WEIS01107048.1:0-32614 GCA_013389965.1 Todus mexicanus | reverse complement strand
TGGCTGGAGTACCCGCTGGAGGGTGAGGCTAACCCTGCCAGCTTCTCAGGGGAGGCCAGCTTAAACTCGTTATCAACGGAAGGGAGCGATGGGGTGGTGGCTCGTGACCCAGACTGGGACGTCTGGGATTCGGAGCTTTCTGGTGACTTGATGCACTCTATGACTGTAGTACCCGTAGCGGTGCTTGAATTTGACAAGGACCTGTAAGGATCGCTGGATTTCAAGTCGTTCAGAAGCCAGAGGTCTGCATAGTGAGGTTGTTCAGCACCTTCATCTTTAAAGGAGGGGATATCCGTGGTCTCGAACGGAGTGTCCTTTAACCCGCTGTCACCCTGGGTCACCCAGGGGAGCTCCTGCTTAGCTGGCAGGTTGGGGCCTTCCACTCGAGAAGGTGTGTTTGAAAACTCAAGGGACAGCTTCATCTCCCTGGTGGTGTGGGAGGCGTGCTGCCCACCACTGATCTTTGGTTCTTTCTTGTCAGGAAGGTCAGTGCTGCCCTCCGATTTCCTCAAAGATGAGCTGCGTTTTGGTGGGGCTGGCTTTGCCTTTGGTTTCTTCAGTGAGATGCTTTGCCGTCCCTGCCTCCTGTGGTTCACACACTCCTGCCAGGCACAGTCAGCCAGGCTGGAGGTCACGCTTCCGCTCTGGCCGCTCTCAGAGCCCAGGGCTGCATAGTTGCAAATATAGCTTTTACTACCCTTGAGACCGCAGTCAAAGTGCATGGAGGTATAGTATCCTTCAGTATCCACGGAAAAGTGTGAGCTAGTGTCTGCCTTGTCAGAGGGGGTCTTTTCGAGGAAGCTGTCGTAGGTGGCCATGCTGGTGAAACTGGGGCATCCCAAGCTGTCGGCCTTTGGGCGCTCGGGGCTGAAGTCCTGGCGACAGGAGGCGTCGTGGTGATGGTGCAGGTAGTTCCACTCGCTGTCGCTAGTGTTGCTGTTGTTGGGATCATCCAATAAATCTGCCACAGTAGAGGTGAAGGAGCTTGCCCTGTGGCCCCTGACCTTGTCTGCGTGGTCACCAAACTGCTCTGTGATGAAGACACTGGAGTCCTCATTGGCATTGGGAGCAGTGTTGAGCGACAGCTCGGAGTCACAGTGCGAAGACCCTGTCAGTGGAGGAGAGGCAGCAGGAGGAATGGTTTCGGATGTCTGGGAGGGACACGTGGAACTGCTCCCACTCCAGTTGCCACTGGAGGACTGGTGGTCATCCTTCTGGTCCATGTGGCTGCTGAGCAGGACTCCTGCTGTGGAGATAGAGTGAATGGGGCTCCCAAAGGTGTCCGAGTTGGATGAAATCTCGCAGCTGCCCGAATCAGCCAGCCTTGACAGCCGCGATCTCCCCCTCTCACCGATGCTGTGGTCAGGGCTGTGCAGGTGCTGAGGACAAGTTAAACCGATGGGTTGGCACTCTTGTGAGCTCTGCTTGCTCAAGACCTCCTTTCCCTTTTTTGGGATCCTCTCCTGGCCAGCTAGGAGGTGCTCCGCTTCATATCCTGCACTCTTGACGGTGGCATCCTGATGGCCCTCGCTGGCCCGGGCACCCTCCCGAGGAAGGCTCTGCGAGCGGATGCGGTTGCTTACAGCAGCAGCGAAGGTGGCCTCCCCGTTGTCTGCCAGCACCAAGATGTTGCCGGCAGAGTGGGAGAGGGAGGCGACGACGCTCTGCCCCCTCTGGGCACGAATCCGCCGGCGGGAGGGAGCGGCTATCAGGATTTCTTCTGTCTGGCACTCCGAGTCCCGGGTCCCCAACCTCCTGCTGCCGGAGCTGGAGAAGTCTGGGTTTGCGTGCACAATCACATTGCGCTCTCTCGCCACTGGCGACTCATCTGAATCTAGGACACATGGAAAGCCGAGTGAGTGGGAAACAGCTCCACGTTTCCTGGCGCGAGACGACCCGCGGAGCAACCCAAGAAGCATTAACTGCTGCTTACTTTCTTTTTTAATCTTGCTGAGCATTAGACCAAATTTAACTTCGCTAGAAAGAGTATATAAGGCAGACCTCATCCCAGTGAGGCAGGGAAATTCTCCTAGTCCTGCAATGTGATCTCAGTTCTCCTATTTCTGCAATGTGATCTCACATGGAGCTGATCTTGTTGTGGTAAATATTAAGATAAATATTAAGTTTTCAGTCTTTGTCACACTATTTCAATGAGTTAAAGACAGTTTACAGGAGTGGCTGCTGGACAAAATACTCTGTGAGGTTCTAAAAATAATTCTGTTTTGACTACCTGTCTGTTCAGAATTTCCATTATCTGCTTCTTTACTACCAAGAATATTTGCAAGGGAACAGGATCTTTCTTTAATAGGTTCTCTGGTTGCTTATTCCCTATGATAAACACATTCCTTCTGCTTCCCATCAAGCTTCACAGCAATGGACCAAGATACCAGAGCCATCTCCACGTGCAAATGAACATTAAGAAATAATCCTGTTAGTTTCAGTCTGCGTCAATACCAGTTTTGCACTGGGTTTGCCCTCAACAGAGTATCTCCTAATTTACCTGGGACAAAAAGTAAAGTAAGCCACTTGATTTTGGACAAATATCCTTGGTAATAAAGAATGGAGGGAATCGAGGACAAATGTGATAAATAAAAGGAATGTTTAGCAGCTGTCTCTAAGCACCGATATTCAACTGTGAGATATCTGGCTGTTATGACAGCTCATCATCACTTTACTGAGCAACATCTGTCAGTTCTTTACCTTAAGCTCCCCTCACGCAAGAAAAAACTTTCACTTAATCTAGTTACTTTTTATGAACATAACTATGGGTTCATAACAGAAATAAAATGGAAAAAAAAAAAAGAACTGATTAACATTTACACAATAAGAGCTGAACACGTACATCTATATTACTCGGTAAGGCCCCCAGTCCATCAAGGCCATATGGAGTAATATAGCTTTGCTTACTGTAGTAAATCAAAAAAACAAACCACATCATTCCCAAACTCCACAAGCATTTACTCTTTCAAGGTTTCATTTCTTTGGAAGGCTAGCTACCAGCTCATATCCCTGTAATTTAAGTCGGTTAGAAAGCTATCTACAGAAGATTTGTATTTATACTACACCTATTTCTTGTTGCACTCTTCTGGGGATGCCAGAGATGGTTTTCCTCCTCCTCAACTTTCGTCTCCGCTGTAGTACAGATTGTGAATGAACAAGAGAGCAGCGTATACTAGCCTCTCTGTCAAAACCAACTCCTGCAACCCATAAATAGGTCTCATTAGCCTTTAGAAATAGTAAACAAATTTTCATGGCTGGAACACAGTGGAGTTATGTGAGCTTGGATTAAGCCTGTGAATAAACATAAGGGAGCCCTTATGTAGTTCTTATGTAAATTACATCACAGTATATCACAGTTTTACATCTAATTCCAGCTCCCCCTCAGCAGCCTGGTCTGCCAAAAATAACAGAAGGAGTAAAAGAAAAAAAAAAAAAGAGGAAAGAAAAGAAAAGCAAATCAGGAAGGAAAATAGAGTTGAAAGCTCTTGGAAACAGGGCATCTTTCTTACAGCTATTTATGCATCTGTCATAGGGACAATGACAGTAACTTGTTTGCAAAGCGTAATCTGTTCAGCTATAGCCTGACTTACTTTAAGCAACTAAGAGTAAGAAAACAATTTAAGGTTATAATGCCATATTGCAGTAGTTGGGCGCTTCTTAGGAAACCAATATGCTAAGGGGGCTAACATTTCAAAAAGGAAGGAGACAGCTAAATGGGGCCAAGTCCCTGTGCAAGTTTAGAGAGTGTTCTTTGTGACAATGACACATGGCCAAGGGTTACATGAACGGGAAGCTGCTCTTTTTTTTGTGTACATCAGTAAGTGGCCTGATTTTTGCAAGTGCTCAGCAAAGAGCAGGGTGCATAGGAGTCCACTTTGGGGACTGGGTCACGCTGTCAATCAAGATCCTCGATTTGGATTTAGAAGCCCATGTTCATGGACACATTTGTTTATGACCACAGTCATACAGAATAGGTGAGAATTCCTTGTTCTCTTTATGTTTCTGTAGGACAGGGAAGTGACTTTCACTTTTTTTTTCTTACACTGTTGTTAAAATAAAGCTAAAGGGAGGTCCACTACAAGACCAGTGCCCATCTGTGCTGGCTTTTTGCACAACTGTAGACTCACACTCTCTAAAGTTGATGTGGGACAGGTTGGAAAAAATGTGCCAGGTCCATAAAAACACTAACATAAGGATCACTGGTACAGTGGTTTGTAATCTTAAGAAAAATGAATAAATTAAACCAAACAAAGGGAAAAAAAAAATCCTGATAAGAAGCTCTATTTTAATAGCGTATAATTATAGAAAACATAATTATACACAGACATACACGTACATATTACACTACATAACAATGTAAAACATTAAAAAGTAACTTTCTTGTAAAAGTTCTTCTTGAAATCTACTACAGTGAAATAGAGGCTTCAGACAGATGTCCTGTAACCACCAATGCCCCTGGAATAAGCAGAGGAAGAACTTTCTTTAATATGGAACGAAAGTGCCATAAACTCCAACAACAGTCATTTTCCAAAAAGTGAACATTTCTAAGGGTTGGGAGAAGCTTAATAAATAAAAACAGAGAGAACTGAAAACAAACTCTTTGAAACAAAAAATCAATCAGCATCATTGCTGGTTTTCCAGCAACCGTGAGTTAGCCAAACATGCTCTGTGCGCCATATGCACGGGGGGTCATCTCCGAGAGGAAAGTGGAAGAGGGTATATCCTCCCCGTGATGCATACAAATTATTCCCATTAGTGCTAATGAGAATGATACATATAAACATCCAGAAGATTACATACCATTCTTGATCTGTAAAACTGATCAGTGGAAATTTGGTTCCAATGTATGGCAGGTGGAGTCTAGGCAAAAATGGCTATTACTGGAAAAGTTAACATTGGTCCCACACCTAACGCTCCTCTGAACTGCATTAGGTGACATTAGCCATGTTAGAACGCCTACACCAGATAGGGTCCTATACTGAATCTAGAAAGAGCATCATTTTAACACCAGGTTTACCTCATGGAAATGTGCCACACTATCTATGACTTTCTGTAAGGATTTCTATTGGCAGTGCCCATCCTGTGACCTTGACCAGGTGGCTCCCAACCTCCAGCCCAGCAGGGTCTATTCAGGCAGCTCTGCTGGCTGTTCACCTTCCTTCCCATGGGGCCCCAGATGGCCAGAAGCACCATCTTGGTGATGGAGACACGTGCTCCTGGCTGCCATCTCCCCAGGTGGGCAGAGCTGGTGGCACTGTGCAGTGTCAGCTTTGCTGCTGGGGCAGAGGGGAACCAGGACCATGTTGCCATCACCAGGAGGATTCCTGCAGCTGAAGGTGGAGCAGATGGGGACTTGTCCCTATGACACTGTAGGACAGATGTGTTGCAAGCCCAAATGCCCAGAGCCCCTCAACTGGGGGCTGAAGATGAACTGTGGGCATGCAGCCCTCCCCAGCACCATGGTGAGCCCTGCAGCCTGTCTTGCAGGAAGGATGGGCACCGCTAATAGACATGGGAAAGAGCAATGGGATGTGAGGGGCTGTGACCTCCTCATCAACCCCCCAGTTACGAGGAAAACAGAATTAAACACAAATATTTTATCTGGGGAATGAAGGCGAACTGAAAGCTTCCTGCCTTTTTTCTGATGGTTTATATTCAAGTCTATGACCATGGAAGTCAGCCCACTTTATGCTCTTACATTAATCAAAACTTGGTGCGAAATATTATTGAGGAAAACTCATATCAACTCTATGTTTACCATAGTCTTCTGGAAGGAGAGAAAGAGAAAAAGAGAAAGAGAAAAAACAGCCTCATTTTTGATTCTGGAGATAAGTAATGTATCACATTTATCAAGTGATATACCTGTTGCTTCTATAAATAAATTCTCTTTCAAATAAATACAGTCAAATGTATCCAAGTATTATAGAAATAAAAGAAAATGCCATTACTATACCTTTAGCATAGCTGCATGTAAAGAGATGTCAGAGCGATGGTTTGCATGCTACACAGTCATGCCTCACATGTTTAAAGCACTGCAAATAGTAGCCTACATTCTCTAGTTTCTCTTCTCCTGCTACACATGATAATCATATGATTAATTTCGGTGGCTTTCTGCATTATTTGAGTCAGCTACATTCAGAAAGTTATTTGAGGTCTTTGTAAGTACAGACTGTAGGTTATATACACAACAAAAGTACATTGTTTATACAGGGAACCAGGGTTCTCTTACACTGTATAGCATGACTCTGAAAATATGGGCCAAATTAATCCTAGATGCGGCTTCATTGACTCCAGCAGTCACGCAGGAGGGATGAATTTAGCCCACTGCCTTCCAGAAACTAAATCCTCAAGCTAGGGTCTTTACCCCAAGACTTCACAATCCCGTGACTTCAGACAAATTAAACAAAATAAGTACTTGACCTCCCTTGAACCATGCAATAAATACAAAAAGAAATAGAAGAGATTTGTACCAGTGACATTGATGGGGATAATGCAAGAAGAAATCACTTGGGCATCTTGTTTCATTTTCTCCTCTGGAGTTGGGAGAGGTAGTGCTTTACTCCAATTGGTTTGTTTATCCAGTGTAGAAGGGATATTATGTATTGGATTTTTCGGCCTCTGCCCTAACATGACATCTGTATCTTCGTCCTCTGGTGGATGGGACTGCAAATGAATACATTCAAAATCAGTGTCTCTCACTCAGGCACACAAGGCTAATTTTGAAACAAAGCAGACGCACAGATCAGAAATCAGTTACAGGGATGCAAGGAGGAATCGTCCTAGCTAAGTCATACAGCACGAGCTATTCTCCAATGGAAAAATAACATTCTGCTAATAGGAGGAAAATACCTCAGCGTACTGGAATTCAGCATATTTACAGTGACATTTCCAGGACATCTCCTCTGTCAGCAGGGGCACATCCTGCATTTGTGGGTGGCCATTGCAAGCGTGCCCTCCAACCTTTTGAATACCCAAGTCCGCTGGTGACTGTGAGGACTGGCCCCATAGAACCATTCCTTTGAGAACAAGCATCAGAAGGCCCAGAGTTTTAAAGAAGACCTCTCTGTACGTCAAAAAAACATTTGCATTTCATTCTTACAAACTCAGACCAGGAGCAGACCAAAGTTGCAGCCACCCAGCAGCTACATGATAGGAAGCAGCAAGTGTTAACAGTGGTTGGGCAGGGGGACAGTGGCCGAAGAGAAGAGTAGCCACCACCAGAAGAAAATTCAAAACATTATTTAGAAACCATGCACATTTTCACAGCATGCTACGAAAAGATATGGATGATAAAGAAACAGAAAAGTAAACTGCGTGGAAGAAACACAGATGTTTTGTTTTCTTTTGGAAGAAATAAGAAATCCCCCAAAGATACCCTGTCCTACAAAGCTCCTATAATTTCATCTAGTAAAAGAGAAATAAATTAAGCATGTTTCCATGTGGTGCTGGCTACCAACTCAGGTTTGCGGGTCTCTTTGTTTGCGAAAAAAGAAAGTTTCTGTTTTGTTTGGAAGGGATGGAGAGGAGAAACACTTACCTTTTTCTGCCTAATTTCCCTCCCTTTTTCCATTAATACATTCTTCTATAAGTTGTGACAACTCTTCGACCAGCCCAGGGTGTCCATATGCCTCTCGATTTTAAAAAATGAAGCACAATCCCTTTCAGGCCGGTTTTCTTTTCAGTCCTGAATTCCCAGCTGCTTAACTACCAGCCTTCCCCCTCATGCCTGCTGTTTACACTTCATTTGCCAGTTTTAGTTTTGGTAGCAAACACGGTAAAGATAAAATATTGCTCTCTGGCTCCTTGGCAGGGCGTTGAGCAGGAGGGTGTTGAACACCGTAGGATCGCGTCTGAGCTGCCATTGTACTTCTGCCATTCCTCCGCCCAGGCTCCTCACAAATCCCAGGGGAATTAACCATCTCAGACTCGCCAAACAGCATTTACGCCCCGGCCCCAAAAGCATTTAAGGTCTTAACTTGGCAGCTACTATTTAAACTGTTGGAGGGCACTTACTTACCTTGCCAGCGTCACCTCTCGCAGCACCCCAGACCCAAGACAATGCACGTTTCCTCCTCCTCCCACCCACAGAAAACCCCCTTTTCCCACGTAGGATTTCAGTCAAACATTGCAGCCTTCTTTCTGCCTGCAGCTTTTGTGCCGATCCCCGGCAGACATGAATAGCTCATATAAACTTCAAGCACAAAAGACTTTGTTTCCTAGGTAACTCCCCCCCCCCCCAAAGTTTGATGCATGCATGCAAAAAAACCCCCAGCCCTTGCACACACACACGGACACACAGACACACACACACTGACACACACACACGAAGGCTGCATTTGTTGCTGATTCCTCCCCTGGATGACAATGGAAACACTGGACAAAGCGAGCGAAGTGACCCTGGCTGCCAGAGCTCCTCCTTTCCAAACAGTGTCATCACCAAATGGCCAGAGAATAAATACCCGCTGTCATGCTAGCATTGCCCGAACAATTTCTTACCGTTTAGGAAAAAAAACAAAAGGGGCAGTTTGGCAGAAACATTGCAACAGAACGAAATGCAATTGCTAATGCTGTCAAGTCTGACCTGGTTCAGGCCTTTTAAAGGAGGCAATAGGAGCAGGTGGTCTTGTGGCTATGAGCTCCTGAAACCCATCCAAGGTGAAGAATGATAGAAGGAGGGAAAAAAGTCATTATTGTGTCTTACTGACATGAGAAAAACAGAAAAGGCTTCTTTTAGCGCAGTAAAGTTAGCAAGTGAAAAGCAAGCAAGAAGTAGGGTTAGGATCTGGACGGGAGAAGAATGAGACAGGGCTGTTAGTCAAGGATTGCTTGTTTTTCCAGTACCTTTCTACTCCAGGGGGCCATGTGGCAACACTCAATTGGGGAGGGCGAACGGGTGCTGTTAAACTATAAATGTGAAATGTGGGGAAAAAAAATAAAATAAAATTAAAAACATGCACAAAATGTTTCCTGTAAAAATACATCATTTTTTTCTGGATAAATTAACATCAGAGGCAAAACAAGCTTATTTTCTACGGATGGGTATGTTCCCCAGAACAGACTATTTCTCTACAAAATGCAGCTCTAGCAACTGTGCCCACAGAGTGGTTTGGACCCTTGTGAAGTCTGTGCTGATTACTCAGATTAGACAAAACTGCAGTGAAATTGGTTCAACCTCCTTGTACAGACATGCTTAAATTGTCTCAAGAATGCCTTGTATTGATTTGGTAACTCAAACTGTGTACTGCCTGGAGCTGAAGCAGCGCGAGGAACATATCCAATTACATTATAAATGATCTATTTCATAATAAAAGGGAATTTTTTAGCGTGAGGTATTTAAGCAATGGATATAAATAATGCTGGTCCTGAGGGTGATTTACCAAACACATTGATTGCAGAGTTTTCTGATGTTATCATTACATCTCTAAGGTTGTGATCACTGTGTCAGGGTGACAATGGCCAATTGGTTTTTGTCACTTTTTATAATGCTTGAAAGGGCAAATGGTGATGCCCACAACATCCTGGGTCTTGCTGAATCCTTGCACTTCTGAAATCCTCTTCTGGCTGAAACTCTGTTTTGTTTGTTGTGATGTACTGTTTTCAAAGCCAAGGAGCGAAGGATGATTTATTTTGAATTGGAAAATAAAACAAAAAAAGGAAATAAAAAATCCCTACAGGTCTGTTGATCACACTGGAAAGCTCTAGTACGTGTTTCTCGATAGGGATTATTATTTCTTTCTACATTAGTTAGCAGATCTGCCAAATAATCCTATGAACATTTTTCCTCCCAATCATTATCAACACCACCGTGATAGGTGAACCACAAACCTCAATTTGAAAAACTTTACATTATATGGTCTCCTCTCAAACAAACAAACAAAAAGCCGTGGTGAGTATCAAAGGCCTAGTTCACCATCTTGTCTTTCTCTCTTCTGAGCTATGCAACACCTCCTGCTCCTCCCTAGTCCCATGTGGAGGACTAAAACCACAGCAAGCCTCCAAATGAGCTGCTCATAAGCCTCACAGGAGGGCAGAGGTGAGGAAATCTAAAGAGGACTGTTCCCAGTTAACATTTCCAGCAGGTTAGTTTCTACCGGTCAGTACAAAACCAGTTCTCCCAAGCTGGGAAAAGTCCTTATCACAGGAGAAACAATGCTGTTCATGTAACAAAGGCTGTGGAGATGCTGAATACATCAACCAGTTCAAGTCTACTCTTCAGATACCCAAGGATTTCGCTCTTGGTCCTCTGGCAGAGTCCTCAGTCACCTGCTCTGAGCAGACTGACTGCAGTTAATGGAATCAGGATTTGAACTGAAATTCAGCATCACTGTGGAAAGTGTTGGAAGACCTCTGGGGAGGGTTGAGACACGGGGAGACAAATGCTGCTGAGGTGACAAGAGTTCAGGATGTGAAAATCTTTGCAATGTCCCATAAAGGCCTATGATATGCCTAGTCAGCATACATGGAGAAGAGGATGGGAGGGAGTTCCCACCCTGAGCTCCGAGCACAGCTACATGCACAAGCCACCCAGGGACAAGCCAGGAAAAAGTCACTCAGGAGAAACAGCAGGACCTCAACTTTGGCCTCAAGCAAGGTCTGGCTACCCATCTGTCTATCCTGTCAGTGAAGAGCTTTTCTACCTCCCCCATGTGCTGCTCTGCCTGACACCTCTGAGAAAAACCTGTCCAGTTATGCATACCCAGAGCCATCATTTGATGTGCCAAATTCTCAGGTTCCTGTTTAAATACAGCAGAATAAACTATCTAGGTAGATTCCTACCATGAAGGTGTAGGACAAAAATGAAGGTGACTGGCAAAGCTTCAGCTCCTGCTGTCACAGCAGTGCTCCTGAGAAAGCTGGTGCCACCGCTACCTTGCCAAGGGATCCCAAGGTCACCTACTGCCTGTTTCCATGTGGTCCCCACTACTGGGCAGCTGAGGCAGTCTGGGATATAGCAGCAGCCTCAGCATTTTGACATCTCCACACCAGGGGAAAGAGCGAGCTGCTGCTCTTCAAACATTCTCATTCACTGAGAAGACCAGAATATCTCTAAATGTCCTGAGTAAATACATAATTAAGCAAGAAATTATTATTATATACCCAAGGCTATTCTGGTCTGATGGGTAAATCTGCAGTTACACAGTTTTCAAAGTGAATTTCTTTTGTGTGGGTGTGCTTGGCAAACAGCAATGGTGATGATCAATCTGTTAAATATAAAGCCAGAACACTTTAAATAGGCATTTTTCTTTAATGGGCCAAGATTGCTTTGAAACCAAACTGGCGCATGATTGCTTGAATGGGGATTCATTCTGCAGTCACTGAAAACTGTGAGCATCTTTATTTTCTGAACTGTCCCATCAGCTTCAGTTGCAGAAATGCCATTGTGCTCCTGACACTGCTTTGCAGTAAAAATCTTGGTTGCATATGCATGTAATCTGATTTCTCAGTGCTCCATTTCTTTTCAGTGTGGAAGTCTTTGATTTCTATGCACTACAACTAAAAAGTCAGATGTCCAAGCCTGAACTAGTCACCAAGGCTCCCCTATAGAGAAAGAGAAAGCAGCACTGCCACGGTGCAGATCAGCTCACCTTCCTTCAGCACGTAACTTCGGGTGAGATGAAGCACCCCTGAACACTCTCCCCACTGATCCTAGGAAGAATCTAGTGTTACTTGCAGGTACCTAAGTCAGGATGCACAATTCACTCTTTAAATGAATGAAAATCTTAAACCCCATCAGCATCGTGACAAAGCAATTTAGCAGTCAACAAACTTGCCAGCCTGGTAATTTATGGGCCTGTCCCATTTATCGTCCCAGAGCTGGGAAGAGGAAACGAATGGGCCAATAACAGGATAAAAATGCCACTTCAGTCCCTCTTCCATTTTCCATCCCCCAAAGCTCTGAGATGCCACCGTTCTTCAAGATATAAGGGAAGACCAGCACAAGAAGCATCACTTGTGTTAAATCGTGTCCCTAGCCTGCCTTACCTATTAGTGATAGCATTACAGGAGATACTGGGATTTCAAAGCGAGTGCACGGGGTGTATTGAACACAGTGCAACAATGAGGGGAAAAACATACACCCAAGAATAAAGAACTAATTTTTCTTCAGGTAATTCAAGATGTCTTGAGAATGCTAAAGCCTCATCAAGAGCTTTTATCCTCAACGTCTTTGTCAAATTTAAGCATGGCTGAGTTGATTCCTTCCCCCTTCGCTGTGTTTGACCATGTAGGCAAGACATTACCTCGCAGGAAACCTTGGTGGCTGAGTCACCACCCCCAGCAGCACAGCGCTGGTGGTGGCAGTGCCAACACAGCCTTGGCAAGGGCAGGAGCACATCACTATCCTCCAGAGGATTTTTAGACACCTGCCGTCTAAAAGTTGCAGCTAACAAAAGGCATAAAGGATCAATATTATTTCTGACTTCAGGCTTCTATAGCACTGAGTGGGGGAAATTTCTTTCCCAGGATGACCTTATGAATAAAGTGGGTGATATTCACCTGAGCAGAGAATCAGCATATAGCTCCAGCATCCGCAAGCTTAATATATGGTCCATTTCCAGCAGGAAACAGTAGGTACATACAGGATGCTTTCACCCTATGTGAGCACAGAATTACTATATACTTTCTAACAGTACATCCTGACTTCTCGTTTAAAAGCACACGTTCACGTACAGGAAGGGTAACATGTAGAATAAGTGTGAACTAGTGTTTAATCCCATGTTCACATGAATTAAATATTGACTCCTTCTGTGGCCCTGGGTGAAACTTCCCTATCTCCCATTCTCTGCCTGTAAAACAGAGAGCCTGCTGCTTCCTTAACTCACAGGGGTAAGGGAAAATGGTATTGATTTACATGTTGGAAAAACTAAAGGTCTGGTAAAAGGAGAAGAAATACTAATAAAAGGTTAGTAGCTTTCCAGTGTTTTCAGAGCACCATTGACTACTGAATTAGAAATTAATATTTGTACCTATACAGCAGATTTCTTATGCAGTCAGCTGATGCTGAAGAGAAGATAATGGGAATATTTCTGACCGTGCTATTTCTGCTGCAAAACACAACCGTGCTCACCTGCTTCCAATATTTATATTTTCATATGTTTCATTCTCCTTAAGTTTTTGTTTTATCTGCTCGTGGGTGTTTTCTTTTCTTTTGGAGCATCACAAATGTGATCTGTTAAAGTAGTGACAATCCTCTAACGATTAATGTTCTGCTCCAATGTTTTGACAAGGTAAAGACAAAAATAAGACGTATTTTCTGACAGGAGTCATACCACAGATGGCATTCTAGCAGACAAAAGTACAAAATAATCATCCCACGATACAGGGTAGTAGGTATCAGACTCATTGCGCTAATAGTGCTATACAAGTTAATTCTGATGAATAATGCCAGGTAGGTTTTATTTCTAACAGCCACAGGCAGGATTTGCACACAGAAAGTGCCTAGCCCTTAACTCAGTAATATATTCCTGAGGCTTTGTGTGGTTTCAGCACAAAACTGTGTGAAAGTTAGTGTGTTCAGTTGTGCTTCCCTTTGCTGTACAAAGAACTCTAAAGCAGACCATCGGGAATATTTTTGAAATGGAAGAGGGATGGAATAAAATTAGCTGATGCATTATTTTCTCTTCACATTTGCTCTAGCTGAGGTCTCAATGAGGGGCAAAGCCTGTCTGGAAAACAACCTCCTGCTTCTTATCCCTTAGATTTCTCCTCAGATAATTATGAACAAGCTTACACTGAACTTCGTGCAATTGTGAGGGTGAATTTCCAAATATTTAGTTCCTTGCTCCATCTCCCTTGTTTTATTATAACAGCTGTGCCATGAGGGGTTTGAGAAAGTATGGTCCCATGACATTCTGAACTTGAACACTGAGATTTTGGAGCCTGGCCGGATGGCCTCGGGGAAACCAGAGAAGGAAAAAATGCAAGGAAAATGAAAGAGAAGGCTGAAATGCAGTTGGAATGACACAGCATCTTCACACTCGGTGACTGGCCTCAGCAGTGCTACAGGCAGGGTTGTCATGGGAACACATCTAAGGAATATTTCCTTCACTTTAGCAAGTCCATAACTTCCTCACACTCTCATCACTTTTTTTTTGTTCTGTTTTGGTTTGCCTTTTTTCTTCGTTGGCAAAGATGCCTGAATGAATGATACTCACAAACATGTTTGGTTGTAAACTAGAGTTTTTCATCTTTCAAAATGAATGAGTGGGATGGATAGGAAAGTAAAATCGTCTGCAAAATCACGAGGGGCATGGACAAAGCGAAGGAGGAAGCAATGCTTACTGTTTCTCACAGTTTAAGAACTAGAAGGGATGCAATCAAACTATGAGGCTTTAAGTTTGAAAGAAACAAAACATTTTTATGCAGATTGCTAAAGACATTGTCACAGGATACTGTTGAGGCTGAAGGGGTAAATTTGCTCAATAATTGGATTAAATAAGTCTCTAAATCAATGCAGACAGGTTCCTTGGTGGCTACCACTCTGTGTTTGATCTCTGTCTCAGGAGCTCTGTAACCAATTTCGGTATGAAACTGGTAGGAAAAATCATGGGACAATAAATGGCATAAACCGTGCTCTGTTCTTATACTCTTTCCTGAAGGATCCCCTTCTGTCCTCTAGGCTAAGGGGACCTTTCACCAGACAAATCTGAGCAGTTCCTGTAAAAAAAGTAGACTATAAAGCTAACTCCAGACTTGTCTTGCTTGGGACACGAAAGATCATGTCATGTTTAGTTCTCTACTTCTTCTCCATGACAAAATGATCTTGTGATTGGAACAGTCCACAACATCCCTCCAGACCCATTTACACTGGCATTAGTCGCTTTGGACTTGAATTCATTTAGTCTTTCCTGGTATTCGTAGAACTTTGGCATCCTCCTCCCTGTAAAGACAGTCATGCTTAAAAGTGAATCTTCATGTGTTGTGGTTAATTTTCTCTAGCTTTACTATACAATACAGAAGAACTTTGAAAAAGCTCATAATCACCTAATTGGCAGCAATAAAAACAGCAGCTAAAAGCTACTAATGTAGAAGCCCTGTCTGGTCTCAGATATAGGTGACCTTCTTATTCAGTAGCTTTTAGTAGAGATAGTTCTCAGAGGTCTCACAGTGGTCATTTCTCAAAATCAAGCCACTTATTTCAGCACCTTAATGTATGTATTTAACTTAGATGGTCACTTTGGAAAAGCCAGATCTTGTAACTGAAAAATTTCTCAGCTTCTCAGTGATTCCTTTCGTAATTTAAAAGAAAAAATCCCTTTTCTAAGAAACACAGAAAGAGGCTTTTATTGTTGTTCAGATTGCTTTCTCCAGCACCTTTCCAATGCATCAGAAAAGTGGAATACACAATAGACTGCTATGCCATGAATAAAAACTCTGGTGGGATTCGACATCTTTAGTTCATTGATGAATAGATGATACAATCGACTGGAATCAGATATCAAACATTACCAACAGCGCCTGAAGCAGATATGCATTTGCAGATGTCAAAAAGCTCACACTAAAAAGGGCAAGCTAGCCAATAACAGCATTCTCCACTTTCTCTTGTAATGGTATCATTAAGTCATGAAGGCTGGCACAGTATCAATTAGTTATTCATTGTTATAGTCTCTTGTAAAAACCTCTGATTAACCTTCCACCAGACAGAGCATTCATGTGCAGCTTCATCTTGTCTTGTTCTCTCTTTTTACAGTTGCCCCATGAACAAGGAGTTCTCTCACAAACGGGTCAAGACACTTTGAAGTACTCTGGCCTTGGCATATTTGCAATTACCAAAGCAGAACATTGCCAAATGCCTTGAAATCGATAGGATGACAACCTCCAAGCAGCTCTTGTTTGCTCCTCCTCAGGGGAATGCTGAACCTGGTCAGCTTCCAAAGAAAGGCCAAATATGGGTGGGCACAAAGCTTAATATTTTCCGTCTTTAAAAGAAAAAGGTGGACTTGCTGATAAAGCCAAGACATCTGCATTCAGCCTGACTTAAACTCTGCCAACTAATACAGGTCTCAGAGGGTTGTTCGCTATTATTACTTTGTGTTCGGCAGATGGAAGTAATGTCTAAAACGCACTGGTTGTTTTCCAAACACAGCAAAGACTCAGGCCTTTCACCACTGAGTATGCAATTTCAAAAGACATCCTTGCTCCCCATCTGATACTAACTAAGAAAGTTACTTTATGTTCAATACACTGTCTAAACTATTATCTGTAACTAGTTCTGATCCATAATGTGGAGCCACCTCTCCTTTACCTTTCATTGACCCTACAACAGCACTAGCTTTGATGATGACTTATAAAGAAGAAACAGGTAAGCCTGTTTCTCCTTTCTGTCTTCCAGCTCTTTTTGATCCTTAACATCAGAATATGTTCTTTCAGTTGAATCTTAAGGCCTGCAAATTTAACTAGTGCAAAGTCTGCAGTGATGGTGATGCTTTCATTGAAATTATCCAGATAAGCAGCCAAAAGCTGCACACAAAAGCTACACATTTACTGTGTGCTCAAGGGTGCACCATCTCTGTAGATGTCAATGTCCCTGTGCTTGCAGATGCAGGACAGATCTATTGCTACACTAAGGGCTGGCATTAGACATATGCATCACCTAAAAGCCAAATTCAGGTCTGACCTGTGGACTTCAAACTAGTTTGAAGAATGCAATGGTTCTTAACATAGGGCAGAATGTAGCTACTATGGCACTTCCATGGGTCAAACACCCAGAACCATAAAGGGTACCAAAGTCCTGTTGAAATCAGTGGGAATTATGAACCCTGTCAGAGTTAAACTTGTGGATCTGGTGTATTTCCTTTAATGATGATAAATAACATATTGTCAACACTAATATTAATAAAATTAGTGCAACAGTGGCAAGTCAGCACAGATGTACAGGCCCAGATCTTCATCTGGAGTTCCCAAGTGGCTGGCTGCAAGGACATATGTGAGACATGAAGCATCTGAATAAACTGCATGGAGGTGGACACTGCAGAACAGGACCATTGCTCATACATATGTGGAAACTGTAGCTCCTTGTAGGTGGAGAAGTGTGGCTGAGTCTATCTGCACATATGTGAGCCTCAAGTCAGCACTCAAAGCCCTTGAGTTTGTGGCTCCGGGAAATGCTAATGCCAGAGAAGAAATTACAACACTTTCTGAAATTACAGGAGGGTCCTGGAAGGGCTACCTAAAGCAGGAGTGGAGAATGTGAAGCATTGTAGAGGAGTGTGTGAATGATTGTGTATATGTGCTGGCTACAGGTAAAATATAAGAGGTTTCTCAATGGAAACGTCCACCCTGGGGCTGCTTGCTGGAAGCTGTGACCTGAGGTATGTGGCTGACAGTCTTTAAGATCAATTGTGTCGTACCTGCACAGGTTTGGGGAACAACTACTTGTGAAGCACTGTCACACTTAGATCCCACAATGCTAATAATGTGTTTGTGTGTGTTAGCTGAAGTGAAAGACTTACTGGTAGCAAGTGACGGTCCTTTATCGCTTGCCTCTTTTGACTGCAGACTGCAGGGAAGGGAGGAAAGGGGGGAGCCACCACAGCAATGGGGCCTTGGACTTTTTGCTCTCTGTTATCACCTCGGCTTCGATGTTCTGTTTTAGAGGAGAAAGAAGACATGAGTCTTTCAGAGTGTTAAAAACATATAATATCTCTATTAACAGCACAACAGAGACACAAACAGGACATGGACTCCAAAGATATAGGTCTTCCTCTTCCTCACTGACTGGTACCTATGATCCCTATTGTAATGGAAGGGGAGAATCACTTACTGGAGATCCAAGCCCCTGGAAGAGCACTGCTCATACAACACAACCCAGCGTGTGCACTGAAGCTGAATTTTCCCCAAATGGGATTTATACTCTTTATCCCAAGTGACAAAGGAGCTACCTTCTAGGTGCTTGGCACCTGAGGTCTGATTTGCAATGGGAACCTGCAGCTCCTATTGCCTTGAAACATTGAGATGTAGTAAACCTGCACTCTACCCAAATAAAATATACCCCTCTAAGGGGAAAGAAGAAAACACAGCCCTAGGCAGGATTTCCTTCCCTGACTGGCTGGCAGTGCCAGGTCCTGAACATTGATTTGACATCATGGAGGTTGTTGCAGTGGCAGCTCTGTGTCCTGGCATAAAGGAGATCATCTTGGAAAGCTTGAGATCTCTCCACCCCAGGCCAAGGAGTCTTCCTTCACCATGAGCTCACAATATTCAGTGCTCTTCCAGCATCAGTCCCAAGTGAATGGGAAAATGATCATGGACTTCCTAATTCTAATTTTAGCTGCCAGTCAGATAATTACTCTTTGCACGGAGTGCTGCTGGAAGGGGATGATGGTTTCACCTGATGCACATAGCTATGGTCCAGCCAACAATGTTTGCTGCTATCATAGCTGTTTTCTGATCTATGTTTAGGCTTAATTACTCCTGGTTAAATATATGAAGAGATAATGAAATTCTGAGAGGAGAAATAAGTGAGACACAATAAATGTGTTTAGGGTAAATTTCTGTTTATAATTTCAGTCCAATACATGGAGTTATTCAGAAAATCGCATAAAGCAGCACATGCCAAGCTGCCTGCTGAACCTGCACAGCTGCCGTTAAACGCTGAGGATGAGAAGCTGCCAAAGCACAGATTTGTAACTTTAAAATGAGGAGGCATTTTCTGACAGCTGCCTTCCCATGCCGCTGTCAGGATTTCTCCTGCCCACAAGATGGCAGGCAGAGATCAGCCTTGTCCTGGGACAATTGCAAAGCAGAGCTGCTAAGAGCAGAAAAGCCAACTTCTTCTCTACTCCCAACATTACTGTGATTGCATTTCAGCTGTATTGCTCTTTGCAGTGCTATGAAGACATACTGCACCCTCAGTCCATTCCTGAGCTAAAATCCGTAGAGAGCTTCAAATGCAGTAATTAATTGGAATGTTTTAGCCAGCTAACAGATGCTCTGCAGGTCTGAGTAATCGATTATTATTATAACCTGATAACAATAATAAATGAGCAAGGTAATGATAGCTGTTGGTGCAAAACAATTCCAACACAGGAAGCTGTTGCTGAACATTTTGAGGGTGACCTGTGTGGATTTCCTCCTTCTTTATGGCACAGAAGAAAGAGAGGTTTGTTTGCCTACTTTTACATGCTTCCTGATAAGAATTTTCCCCTGGTGAGGTTCCCAGTGAAAACTGACCTTTCCCCATCTTTTGCCTTCCCTGTAGTGTGCTGTTGTAGGACCATCCAGACCTTTGCACCTAGTAAATTCCCTTTATGGCAGGGATCCAGGAGCTTGGTTATGACCTTGATTGCTCCTACTGCCTCCCTGTGTTGCCTGATTTGATTTTGAGACTAGAGGTCTCCAGTTTGTTAGGCAATGTCAGGAGATGCTCCCTTGCCTGGCGAGGGGACACCTGCTTGACCCTTCCAAGCTGTCTGGGATGTCACCTGGCTTTCAGCTGCCACCCCAAAGGATGTCTCCTCCCACATGGCGCTTGGAAACCCCATGCAGTCAGCTCAGTTTCTGTGGAGACTGTTTTGGCCTTTTGGAAGTTAAATCATATCTGTTCTGTAGCTGAGACATTGTTTAATGTCTGTTTAGTGGAGGGACACAAGATGGCCTTGCTGAAACACTCAGCATCTCCATCTTTTTGGGATCAGTGCATAGATTTAATCACACAATTCAGACATAGCCACTTTAATAGAAAAACGTATAAACAAAGAATGTAAAATTGAAAAGTAAAAAGTCCTTTCAGCTCTATCTCTAGCAATCATAAACAAGCTGAAGAGGACATAAGCCTTTTCTACTGTTAGAATTACAGCTTTGTTTCTTAGACTGAGTACCTAAGTCCCAGTGGAGAGACCAGTGTCTGCCGCCCTATGCCTGTGCCTGAGCACCCTCCTGCTGCCTGAAGGGGACCATGGAGGTGTCACATGCATGGAGCTGGAACTGGAGCGTGTGCAAAAACCTACCTCTGCGCAAGGCTCGCAGGTGCTGCTTGGCGTGGTGGTGCAGCTCCTCCACACAAGGCGGTCTGGTGGAGGGGAGGAAGATGTTTCTTTGCTGATGCCAAGGTGCTTGGTAATAGACACTCAGTTTGCTCTCTGCATCCAGGTTGGAGACAGCTGTAGGATAAAACCAGAGTGCTAGGTAAGTCTGCCAGCCTCTCGTACATCAACCTAGCTGAAAAGCAAAGGCTCTTGCTTGGAACAGCAGTGCCAAGAACGAGCTCAGGTGATGTTACAACACCCCTCTTCCCACCAAATAAGAGACCACTATCTTATCTGTGCTTCCATATCAAGTTATACTACGTAGCATTTAGACAATGACCTGTTGCCAGATCACAAATGGCTCTATGGAGGAAAGTAGGTGCAATGATACTATCTCGGTGTTAAATATATGCACTAAAGGGATAGGCATTTTATAGATAGCAAAATGCAAATGCCAAGAAGCTAAGCAACCTTCCCACAGTGACATTTTGAAGCGAGAGTAGAGGGAGGAATGAGTCTCCCATTTACCCATTCTCCTGCCAATATGCTCTTTCACTACATCATGTTCCGCACAACTGATTTCTGACACAGGTTGCTAGCTCGCTGCCTTCCAGCGTGTAATGACTGAGATTAACTGCCCACCCTGCTCAGCGACTTTAACTGTCACCTATCAAAAGAGGTTTCCTTAATAGATAGGGACATCCAAGGGACAGGAACACTTCAATTTCTCACAGAGAAATCCCAGAAGTCTGCCTCTGAAAGTTATGTGAACCAAGTCCACTAAAGCTTTGAGAGAGTTTCTCAGGAGTGCTGTGACTCAGGGGAGATATGCCTAACCTCAGTATATGCAGTAGCTAGCTTTCCAAGGGCCAAAGCAGGAGAGAAGGGTCATGGGGGATGCCAGTGCTCTGCCCCGGCTGGCTGTGTGGAGCAGGCTTGTCCCATCTGTGCTCAGCAGCCCACATAGCACGGCAGAGCACATGGCAGCTTCTCAGCTCTAGCATTGTCATGGCTCCTTCTTCTACAGGCATTGGTACAAATGGTCATCTCCTCCTGCAATGCCAAGGAGCTCCTGCAACTGTTTTGCTTACAGGACAATGCAGCACGATGTAGGCAGGGTCCTTCATACACAGGGTGGTGAAGGGACCTCCTGGGGTTCCCTTCTCATCAAGAAATGAAACATGCAGTGTGCCTCAGATTTGTCCCCCCACTGGTCATGTGCTCTTCTCCTTTGCCCTCATCTCTCTGAAACAGGGCAGTATACCCTGGCTGTGTTCTCCCTCCCATCTCTGGCAGGAGAGTCTGGAAAAGCTGCCATTAGCAGAGCAGAGGTGGCTTTAATCTCAGCACAGTCCCACCGAATGCTGACGGACAGAGTCCTCCTCCTCATAGAATGTTACTAGGGATTTGTAACTCCATGTTAGCTACCCAGCCTGTGTGCCAGCCCCCTTCTCCAGCCTCCAACTTGCCCACTGAGATGACAAGCACTTTGCAGCTGGGCCCCTCTTTTCCATTGTTTTTACCACTTCAGGCAAGTGTAGCCCCAAGCCCTTGCCCGGTAGGACCCTCACTGTTTCCACAAGAGAAGGGACATGCCATTGTTGTGGGACACCACTGAGGGGGAAGCCAAGCCACAGAAAGGGGTTGGCAGCAGGATATCCACAGCAGTATGTTGTCTCAAG
This sequence comes from Todus mexicanus, assembly GCA_013389965.1. NCBI lineage: Eukaryota > Metazoa > Chordata > Aves > Coraciiformes > Todidae > Todus > Todus mexicanus. The sequence continues at coordinate 10,968 of WEIS01107048.1, read as the reverse complement.
CCAAGGAACTAGAATGTTTCAGAGTTCCCATCTACTTTTTGTGCTTTTGCACTCTCCAACCTGCAGGAGCAGAGAGGAAGTCAGTACAACATGTCAGAGAGCTGCTCTTGGGTAGAGAAGCTTTGCTCTTCCTGGTTTTGCAGCCTTCTTTAATGCAAACCAACATTCAATTGGGCTGAGGGCATACCAGTGCTTTGTATAGAGAAAGGAAATCAGAAAGTACAGGCAGAGAAGAAGAAGGAGGGAACAAACTCAAGAGGAAAAACCTAGGAACCAGGCTTCTACATGCAGGATACTGATAGAATTTATTGACTTATTTGATAAGAAAAAAACCCAACAGGTCACAAAACCTTGTGGGTTTCATCGTAGAAGTGGTGGTATGATATGGTAATGGACCTGCTGAAGTTCAGGTTCTCAGAGCTTCAGCACCACCAAAGGGACCCCAAACTCTGTGTTTTGTAGGCAGCCTTGCTTTGCTTCTCAGTGGATTTTTACAGGTGGGGTTTCACTCAGTTTACAGTATATCTGCAGTGCTGCTCCATGCAACTGGCCATGGTCAGTGCAAGGAATGGCACCGGAGTGAGAAAAAAATTTACTGATAGTGTGTGTGTGTGGTTGTAGAATGAATCATGGCAATCTGCAGGTGTTTGTTCAGTATGAGGATTTACTAATTAAATTAACGTGTCAAATTGCAAGCAGAACTTTTGATGGCTTGTCTGTCTGTCACCACTGCAGTGGGTGAATATCTCACTACCATGAGCTGATTTTCTATTTCCTTTACCCCTTGAGGGTAAGGAAGCACTATGTCTGTTTTACAGACAAGATCTTGAGACACAAAGCAACTTTCTCTGATCCTGTTCTAAGACACACTGCCTCCTTGGGAAGCTCATCTCAGGACAAAAATTTGTAAGTTATAGTGATGATATCCCACCCATTCTTTGTATCACTGAGGATATGTGATATTCATGATCACAAATTGTATGATGGAGGCTAATGAAATGGTAGGCACAAGCAGCTCCTTCCTACTCCCAGAAAAAAACTGTCTAGACTGAAGCTCTAGTAGTTGTCTGTGACAGAGCATAGTAAGTGAGCAGAAACTTTCACCTACTTATGAAATGTTTAGACATTTCATTAGACTAAAATAGATTTTGCTGCAAAATTTAACGTTAAGCTCTTCTGCTTTTGGCAGTTTTACAAATAAGAAGAGTAGGAGTTGGGTTAATATACTTTGTGAGATGTAGAAATGAAACCAAGCTAATACAATTCTGCTACACGCTTGCTGTTTGTAGACACACATTGCTGTACACAAATAAAATAACGTGACCTCTTAGACATCCAACAAGTCTCCCTTAGCCAGCAAACCTGGCAGAGCTGTGCATAGTGCTGTAGCAGAAGAAAAATAAAGCACAAATACATTGCTTATCTTCAAATGATAGGGCACTAAGAAGTTTACAGTACCCTGTGCCATGGCCCCAGCCAGCACACATTCCTATCTTCTCTCCTTTCCCTGCAGGAACTCTGATTCGCCATCTCAGGGAATATGCCCAAATGACACCAAGAAAGCAGAAATGTTGCACAATACGCACTGAACTGAACTGAACAATTCTTTAAAATACTCAAAAGCTGGAGTGGATTTTCTAGGCGGTCCAGAATAGAAACTAAAAGAGTTGGCAAAAAAGCTGCGAGGGGATGAATGCTCTCAGCCTGCAGTGGGGGAGAAGCTCACAAGGAGGGAGAATTGCTGGGTAGGGTAAAGGACAATGCTGGCCCAAGGACAAGTAAGTATAAACCCACCACAAATGCAATTAGGCTGGATGTTTGAAGAATGGCATCCCAACCTCGGAGCAGAGAAGCTCTGGAAAAGCCTCCTGGAAAGAGGAAAGAGACTGAAAAAGCTAACCAGTAAGTGAGAGAGCCTCCATCCCTTCTGAAGGGGATTACCAGATGTGATCGCCTGCCAAAAGAGGCACCCACTTCCATTTCATTCATTGCACGTTGTCCTTTCCATGTCCTTTGCACATTGCCAGTGCTCCTGCAGCAGCATCTTGCATGGCCTTCACTATTTGGCATGGGTCCCTGCGAGCTGTGTGGTGGGACCTGAAGCCAAAGGATGCAACTGCAGGAGTGGACTGTGAGCTTCCAGAACCACTGAATGTCTGATTTTCTGCACAAGGTTGAATATCTTATTTCCACTACAAGAAAAAAGCCAACCCTGTGGTGGCATAATTTAGCAGTCAAAGACCACTGGGCTGAGATCTAGAAGACCTGCGCAGTCAAAGCTTCACCATATGCTTCTGTCAGGAGCCTGGGTTAAATATTAAAACTCCCTCTGCCTCAGTTCTGTAAATGGAGGACAAGGTATCTCTTTCAGCCCGCACTTCATTTCACTTGGTGTTCCACACTGTAGGCTGTTTTTACAACTCCGGGCCTGCACATGGTGTAGCCCCTCAGCATCATCATAATACGCATAATAAATAAAGCAATACAGAAACTGTAAAGCCACAGTCTTTAAATTATTAACAGCTGGACACTGCAGTGAATGAGAAAAAAAGAAAAGCCCATACAAATATAGGAAATGCTGCATTTCAGGCATGAGATATAGATTGTTAATATATTTTTAGTGTGTGCTTTGATCAATTTAGAATATACAAGTGAATCACATAAACTATTATGTTCATTTCATTCCTGAGTTAAAGTAATTGTTTTTTCTGTCTTGTGGGATGATAGAACGACAAGAGACCATTTAAATGGATTCTCCATTACATTCTGTGGATCCATTAACGTTGGCTGGTTTCCTGACAACCAATGTCAAACAGACATATGCTAATGGCTGTTCTCATGAGAAGATTTTTGAAGGTTTCCAAATAGCTGTTTCATTGAAGTTGATCATATTTATCATTTATAGACCCTTCTCATCTTCACATCCTCTCATTCACCCTCCCTCCCTCCTTTAGCAAAGCAGAAAAAGGATCCCGCCGTAGCAGAGCTGGATGTGGATGCTTGAAGGTTGTGTGGCTTTAGTGCACTCAGGCGTGGTTGTTCTAATAATAACACCACAAAGGCCAAGCAAGAAAGATTTCTGCTCTATTTATTTGATATATCCAGGGGTTTTCCCCCACAACTCCGTCTGCTTCTGTAGATGCTTGCCTGCCCCCTCCCCAGCTCCTTCTGTTTCTCAACTTTCTGTTATTTCTCTCGATATTATAGTTGCAATTAAGCGTCACGGATTGGGGGGGGAAGATAATTTCCTGTGCTTCCCAGTTCAAAGAGAAAACACGAGTTGGTGTAAGATGTGAAAAAGTGTGCAGCCTAGAGAGGATTTAAGCTGTAAGGGAGAGAGGTAGCTACATGCTAATGGACAGAACCCAGAGCTGTCGTGCTCTGAACTCCTGCACAAGCAAAGCCAAACCGGCAGCTGCCAAATTCTTATTAAAGTATCTGGATTCCCAGATAAAGAAATCAGAATTAAAAAGGATCAAACTAGCAAACTAGCCCATTCCAGAATCCAGTTACTCTTATGAGAGGTGCTAATGACCCAAGCTCTTTGCAGGAGATGGGGGAGATGGGGGCTCCCAGAGAAATTCCACCACTACTACCCACCATGCCACAGGGGTGCAGGATGATCACAAAGGTTGCTATGGCCAGCAGCACCATGCCAGGCTCTGCTTAGGAAGCCCTTCTTCTCCAGTGTTAATGTGTCTGACCCGTCATTTTAGCAAACGCCATTTTTACTAGCCATTTCAGGTGAAAAAAAAGTGACATTTTTCTTGTGAGATTCAATGTCATAAGAAAGTTGCACGTTCACCCAACTTTGCATAAATAGGCCTATGCCAGCATCAGCAGCAGAGTTCAACTTGATCAAACACTCCCACCCCTACTCCCAGGCCAGCAGTGAGTTACTGCTTGCCAAGGTAGTGTGCAAACCATTGCAGGAAAATGAATTCTGAGGAAGACCAAATTATCTCAAAGACAAGGCAGTCTAGTAACACATCTAACTTTATCATGCATTTTAGTGCATAAATGTTTCATTGAGGCAAGTGCTGAGTCTGATGTGAATTTTATTTATAGCCCTGAATGTCTTGTATGTGTGCTTCCCCCAAGTACTCGTGTCTCCACTGTAACACCCAGGGGGTTTAAGCCTACAAGGCTGGTAAAAATCTACAGTCGCTTCTCTGTTGTGAATGTCCCACATTTTGTGCAATGCATCAGCAATCTCAGTACTTTCAAAGCAGCTCCCTCTGCGGTTGCCGCTTCACAATAATGGCACGTTGGGTGCTAGGGCACACCCAGTGGGGACACAGCAGCCTGGAGCTCTGTGGAGGTGGATCAATCATTCTGCTTTCTAAAACTGTGCTTAATCCGAACCTCACGTACAGCCAGGTATTTCCCCCAGTCTTGACCGATTTGCCAATGGCAAACCCCACCAACTGGGACCGCAAGTAGCTATTTGGATCAGCTACCTTCCTGTCCCATCTTTATTGAGGACTGGAAAATGCCCGTGCAAAGGGAGTGTGTTGGCAGGCTGCTGTTTTACTGGCCTTTCAGCATTTCAGTCACCCTGCTGAACAATGGCAACCTCGCCATACCTTCAGTGACTATGCCTACAAGCATGGGCATGCACACAACTTCCTTCACACCTCTAGGTAAGAAAATTCAAGTTACTGAAGCCAGAAACTCTGACATACCCTAGTGGAACCTGGCTCACCTTGGCAGGGACAGGATGCCATGCTCTTTCCACACCAAGAGGAAGTGGTAATTTCTGTCCATGGCATTGCTAAAGCAATGCCTGCTAGTGATGGCTTTCACTTCTGAAGCCCTTTTGCTGAGGTGGGACAAAAGATAATGTAACTGGGACAGGTGCTCCACCCCTTGGCACCCCAAGGGCTGCTGAGGACTCTGCCTGTGCTTCCCTGTCCTCCTTTCCCTCGTCAGGCTGATGTATGGTCCAGCTCCCCCAGGAGACACAAGAATTAAGGCAGGTCTTACCTAGGCCTTGACAGAGCTTTCTAAGCATGTTTCTCACATAGGGCAAGAGATGCTTAGCTCTCAGTGAAAGAGAAAATTGCATGTCAAAACCCCTGTCTCCTTTTCATCACCATTCCTGCATATCATTGGAACTTGTTTGGGATCTGGATGGGATTCCCCCATGCTTGGTCACTTGCTCTCTTGGTGCATTTGTGAGGGCACTGTTCAGCACAGACATTTCCCTTTCAGTTCTCACAGCACCCGCTGTCACAGGGCCATGGGTGACTAATGCCTCATGTCAGGGGTTCTGCTCCTTGGTTACTTTCCCTTGGGAGCCCATGCTGGAAAAAATGGTTTATAATGGCTTTGTGCATCATTATATCTTATTATTACTATTATCAGAGCAGAAAACAAAATGATTTCTGACGATTTTTTGCAACCAGAGTCCAGGATGGATGTGAGGAGCAAACTGCAGCGCCACAGGCCCTGAGACATGGCTTGGGTGACTGGTCTGGACCTGAAGCCTGGATCACCACATTTGCCCTGCCACTGGCACTCACGCGTGCAAATCAAAGCCAGCGCGACTGCATTTATATGGGCTGTAGCTGCCCTCCAGACAAACAGGAGGGGAGACATGACAAAACAAGTTAAGTCTTTAGCTATGTGTGGGCAACAACATGAGCACAATTATTATTCTGTTCTGAGCTCATGGAGGGACAATTTAGCAAATTTTTCAAACTCAAGCAAAAAGGCAGAAGCCTCCCTGACAGCAGAAACTGTTGAGAAAGACCATGATCTTTTACGCTCTTTGTACGGTTTTATTTCTTGCCAATACAGTGAAACTTCTCACGTTTCAACCACGGTTTCTTAGTACATCCCTGTGACATTTTTCTGCCTCCCATTATACCACACATGGAAATAACAGCTATTCAGGAGAAAAACAGACAAGTGGACAAAACTCATCTATATTTGGTGTTCAGTTATCTGGAAGGATTAAAATACTGGAAAGCATATGATTTGGATGTCATTTCCATGTGCAGATCCTTGAATTTTGCATTTACCTGGTATTCAGTTGACTGGCACAACAACAGTCATAATTCAGGAGGGCTGGGAAGTGTGCGGTTCTTATACATGTAAGAAGATTAGGTTGTTAAGCAATATGCACTTATGTGAAGAGTACCACATGCTAATCCCATTCCTGGCTTTGCTGTTTTCAATCACTGCTGGTGATGTTTGAATATATTTTTAACTGCTTTTCCTAACTCTGTGAAATAAGTTACAGTGGTCAGAATGGGACTTGGAATTTCAAAGTGTTTCAAAGGTGTGACTGCAGGATAGACAATAACCTCTCAGTATACACAGTATTTTCAACATTCAAGACTTCATTCCCATGAAGTTTCGCTAGCCAGTGATTTTTTAATCTCTTTTATTCTTGTTCTCTGGTCTACGTTTTACACAGTTCGGAGAGAAATAGCTTCGTGCCCTCAGCTATGAAATAGAGGCAAACGTAGTCGCAGGCTGCAGGTTTCTGTTGGAGGGTTTCATTAACGGAGTTGCCCTTCTCACCCATGAGAGGTGAATGGCATTTTTATTTTAGGTGCACATGTCTACATACAATACATATGTATGAATATGTGCAACTGTGTGTATGCCCCCACCCCATCACACCCAGCTCTGCAGCAAAAAAATCCCCCCCGGTGCACATCTCTTCTAATGCATGGTGACAGAAAGCACTGGAGGGAGTGCAACATACTTATCTATTAATAAACATCTGAAATGTTCAATAATGTATGTGTAGCCATGGTGTTTCTATGGTCCTTGTTCAGTCAGAGATAGCAGGAAGCCCATCAGGGAAAGCTAGTTAGTATGCAAAAAAGAAAACCACCAATAAGGTCGAGCTTTATTCCCAGGGCAGCTAAAGACACATGAGTATAAAAAAAGTTTTCCCATTTGTGCATGTGTATAAATAAAATGAAACAGATAATCCAATTCTACATCTTCTGAGATCACAACCCAGCTGGGAAGCGACTCATGCCTCAGCTAAGTGAGTGGAAGTGATACAAAAGGCAGCATTGGTGTTGCCCGCAGGGCAAGGGCAAAGAGGGCAGATAACATGGGAGTCCCACCTGGCAAGCTCAAGGTTGCTGTTAAGTCAACTATTCTGCAGGATGAGCCCATATTCATTTAAGTTTGCTACCATGCTTCATGAGAAAACAAAAAGCTAATTAGCCAGGAAATTAGTGACGGCATAAACAGTGTTCAAGAAAAACCCAACCCCCCAAACCTAAGTAGTTTAAGGCTACTGGACCTAAAGGTAAGTATGGCTTGTTGCAGAAGGGATGATATGACAGCACACCTCTGCACACGTGTGTGGTCATACATACCAGTGCATGTAACTGAAATCTATGTCTCAAGAGAGACCTTTCAATCCTACGTGCTTAATTAGTTGGAAACACTTCTTTTCATCTGACACACTTGCAGTGCTTGTCAACACAGATTCCTTCCCATGTTGACCCTTCACACTACTCTCACTCTCGATAGGCAGCAAGATAAAGTCCCTTATCTCCAGCAGTGTAGTGTGTGGTCTCTAAAAAACACTTTGTAAGCATGCTTTTAGACATCCTTTGCAATTCTCCCTCACTGCTCTACTATTTTTCTCCTGTACTGACTCAACCCAAATAACTACTAAACTTGCCCAAGTTGCTCTAACAGGTCACCATAACGCTCTCCCTTTTATCACAGAGAAGTGTGCGGTTCACTGTGATGTTGCTTTCAGATCAGTCACTCCGATTTCACACGCCAGCACTCAAGAACAAAGCTCTACAAAATTCGTTTACCATTCTACCTACCTTGGTAAATGCTTAAAACACCCTCACATTCCCCAGTCTATAGACATTTTTGTGATAGGTCAGAGAGTGTTTTGGCAGCAGTTTTAATGTATCTTGACTACTCTCCTACTCAAAACATTTAATTCCCCTGCCTATTTCTGTCTGAACATTTACACCTGAAGTGGTCATTTTCCAGTAATAGCCTTCTGAGTCTATGCTGAAGATCCTCTTTTGAAGAACAGCAGAAGTTCACACATTAGAGCACCTATTTCCACATCAGCATCCACAAGACAAACAACCTCTCCACGTTTGTGAACACACAGACCAGCCATAAAACACTGGGAGCCTTGAAAAAGCACACTGGAAAATGACACTCAGCACAGAATATGCTATATTTGCCATACTAGAAGATAAGATTCAGATGAGTTATTCCAAGTACAACAAATATGTTTCCTTTTTCCTTGAAATCTTTATGAAGTACCTCCTTCCATCAATGCTCTAAGAGTTAGCCTCCATCAATCTCTGTGCCTTCTCCATTTGGCTCTCAGAAGTGGCATTTAGCATCAATTACACCAGTGGTGCTGTGATACATGCGTCTGTCTCTTGGACGGCAGATTGAGGGCACCAACTTATTTTACGCAAGGCGTCAGAAGGCCATCAGCCGGTGACAGTGTTTTGTTTACTACTGACCTGCCCTTCATTCAAGATGATAACCTCTAAGATGAAATGTCCGATATCCCCACTGCTTAATCTTGTTAGTCTGTGATGTGGCACCCCATGGGTAATGAACAAGTCACTGTTTTGGTACACTATAGTTGAAAACCACTACGAAATGTGAACAACAAAATCAAACCAAAGACACAGGTTACATTTTGCATCTAATATAAAAGTATTTGGGATGTCTTTCTGTGAATGAATTTTCTCACTGGCGCCTAGTTTGAGCCTCACGGCTTCAGCAAACTGCATGGGGAAGCTGGTATCTCAGGTCAGAAGCTGCTCCCAGGCAAAAAACAAGACTGAAGAGTTTACATGGAAAATGAACAAGCAGGGCCCCTCTTCCCTTCCACTGGCACCACATGTAGGCTGAGAAATCAAACCCCCCAAAATCAGGCACAACAAGCCATGTGTTAAGTGCAGAGATGGTGGCTCATATTTCACGTCTTCCTCCCCATCAGTCTTTTTCAGCATGCTTGGCCAGATGCCCTGAATGCCACTTAACTGCAAGTTGAGGTAAGTAGCAATTCTTTCTTCCAATTATATTTATTAAATGCTAAGCTACTACTGTTACGTGTGTTCCTTTGAATTACACAGGCGTCTAGGGGAAGACAGAAAGTCAATCATCTCAGAGGCACCAAAGACAACGCTTTTTTCTTCTCATAGGGAAATATTCTTCCTGCTCCTGCAGCTTCATCAGTCCTTTCCTGCAGAGGGACTGAGAGACCTGGCTCTGTCTCAGGTCTCTAATTGCTCGTCAGGTCATGCCTTCCCTAGGAAGCTTCTCCCCACCCCATAATGGTAAGGCATCATGTTTCTTGGGGCAGGCAACAAAAATCACATACACAACTCCACAAGGTTACTCCTGAGCCACGCTAATGGGAGCTCTGGGTTGGCTGGGCACAGGGGTGCCGTTAAAGATACAACCAGTTCACTATGTAGCTCTTTTGGGTCCTTTCAGTAAAATTCTTCCCCAACCTCAGTGAATATCCAAATCCTCCATCACCACCTCTCTCAGGTGTTCGTTTTGGCCCCAGCCTCCCAAGTAGTTTACTTGAAGCCCAGTTTCAGACAACTGGCTGTGAACTGGGCTTGCTGAGCACCCAGCCCATGAAGGGGCTCTGGGCTGGGAAAAGGGTCCTTATTTCAACACTAGCCAGCAATAACCTTCTCCAGTCCCACTTCTTACAAGACACTTGTGTAAAACATTAGAGCAAACAGGGTTGTAAGGGTTCAAAGAGTCACACTGGGAAGCCAGCTAGGAAGAAGTAACATGTCTAGCTGACTTGCTGAGATTCACTTGTTGAAACAATACTGAACACAGTCTCTTTTGGTTTGTAAAGGGAAGAAGAGCTTCCAGAAAATAGAGATTTCTGCCCCCTCCCCTCCTATACTTTCTCTAAGGAATTGATGTTAACAAAGAAATCTGCTTAGGGATGGATTCTTCTTAGCCTTGCAAGTCCTCTCCGCCCTGTCCTGCACTGCCAAGGACATGTCCCAGCACTACTCCCTGCTGAGGCTTCAGCTCCTACCCTAGTAATGCAACATCTCCCCTCCAGGCTTTTTGGCCTTGAAATTTATCCCTTAATCCATAAAGCACAGACCTGCTATGCCATATGGAATGGACTGTATTGCTTACAGTATTTTCTATACACATGTATACAAAGCCACTGAGACACACTGGATTACTTTTTAGAAGGAACCCATCCAGATAGCATTTGGAAACTATCTTTATCAGTGATACTGTATACCTAGACTGCAGGATGAATAACTTATGTCAAGATAAGTTATTTTCCCACTGTCTTCATTATTTGAATAACATGTTCTCAGCTTGCTCACCTTAGGCACTAATATTTTTTCTGCAGAGTTGCACTGAGGGTTTTTTTCCTATTGTATTTCAAGTCCTTGCTTACCTAAAATGGTCCACAAGCCTCATATAATAAATGATAGCTTCCAAATTTAACCAAGAGGTGACCATTGTTAGCTGGATCCATTTGCACATCCCTGCAGAGGATGCAAACCTGTTACCATGCCAGCTAGAGAGCCCCTACAGCTCATGCTAACCCACTAACTCCCACTTCAAATTGAGACAGCATGGTCAATGGCAAGTAGAACATAAAAATGCAGCATGAAAACATTTAAGCTAAAATAAATTTTAAAACATTTACTTCTAGTGAAGTGTCATAAGGTGTTAATAAAGATCATAACATAGCCTATCCTTTATTGTCATGGCTAGCATGGCTTTATGAGCCAAAACCATATCCTATTGTTTGTACTCACATATTTAGGCAGGAAACCTAATTGAGTTCTGATGGGATTTCTGAAAAAGCCACAACTCATGAAGAGCTACAGGGTTTGTCAGATGCCGCAGGGATGTGGACCACTCTCTGGTGAGAGTTGTCATCCAGAACATAATAGCAAACAGCAAATTCCAGCACATTTGTAACTCATTTGTCTTTGT
>WEIS01106965.1:0-13094 GCA_013389965.1 Todus mexicanus | reverse complement strand
AACTTTGTTTTCCACAAGGGGTTCAATTTAAAGCTAGAGAATATCTTCTTGAAAATCAATCAGCTTTGAAAATTCTTCTGTTTGAGTGGTGCAGCTGATGGTGCACTCAGTGGCACTCCCCGAGTTACAGCAGTGAAAATGTAAAAGTCGTGATGATTTGCTCAAATAACTTCCTTGTAATCAATAATAGCTGGGAGATTACCTGTGTTCCCCTCCATTCTCTTGCTACAGATTTGCTTTGTGATTAAAGCCCTTCAGCAGCTCCGTCTTTCAGATTATCTGGCTGTGAAAATGGACTGTATTTACCTGTGTTGTGGCTGTGTTACAGGACAGCTGTGTGCAAACTGCAATCTAAAGCTGCTAGCACAAATCTTCACCAGCTGAGAAATATTTTGGCGTTTAAAGAGAAATCTTTTGTTCCCCCACGGGCTCTCTTTCTGCTGTGGCTAGATAATCCCATTTGGATATCAGACATATAAAATCCTGGAGTCAGAACTTTCTGACTAAGTTTTCATGTGAGGATCAGCTTTGATTTGAGCAAGAGAAAAAGTATAAAAACTAAATATGTGCATTGGAAGTGGCTGTGAAAATGTTGCTCTTCACACTCCATCCTGTGTATAATTACTGTCTAGCGCTTCAGTCCAATTAGGTGAGCGCATTAGAAACACCCAAACTAAGCAGAGGTGAGAAGAGATGACACAATTGCTACTTTGATAAAGTCGATTTACTTGTACTCACGGAAAATTTGCTATTTAGAATGTCTTAACATCTCAGCCAGATTTATAGTGTGGTTTACCTGCCTCCTGGTGTTCTGCCACGAGATTATCTTGAGTCCTGACACATCAAATCCCGTTATTACTGCTCTTATCATTAAAGAAGAACAGTGTCTTAAACTTGGTTGCTAAAATGGCTTTTTTCCAAGACACTGATATGAGTATAGGATATATTTGCTGTAAATACAAGATATTTAGAAAAATGCATGAGCTGCTTCATGTATAGAATGAAAGATAAAGCAATATATGTAGCTCTCCCTCTCTCTAGATGGGTAGATAAAAAGCAAGAATGATATAAATGGAAATGAATTGGTTCACACACACACACAGTTTCACCTTTCAGAAGGTAAAATGTTGTGTGCATTTTTCTAAATATATTCCCATATGCAGACCTTTATACATGTCCATGCTAATAGGTACTTGGCTCACTTAAATCAGAAAATGCATGCTAAAATTGAGGTGAAGAAGTGTTTTTGTTTTGTTTGGGACATCCAAAGTCAAGGAGCTAATCCCAGTGATGGGCTGCCTCCTCCATCAGAGGAGAATTTTTCAGACGAGGCATCCTTTTTGGCACACTTAGCAAGCCCTTTCCTGAGGGCTTTCCCTTTCTGACTTGCCAGGAAGATGCCAAGTGTTTGTCAGCTCCTCGCATTGTGGTTTGCTTCAGAAATCAGTTGGGGGTGTTACCAAGGACACCTACTGAAAACTCAGCACTCTGATTTTGGAGTTGCAGAGCAGGAACTTGCCCTCTTCATGCTCCAAACCTTCCAGTCTGTGCAGGCAAAACCTGCCTAAAAGCAAAGGGGCTGCACCACCCAGACAGGGCTGACTTTCAATTCTTAGTATTCTGCCAGAACAGCCTCAAACATTAGCAGGAGTTGTATTTTTTGGGGTAGCATCTGTTGGAATAAGCATTGTACTTGCTAAGGAAGGTGCAGTTTTAGCAGGTAGGAACAGATTTGTAGCAGAGAGCGTGTGTATGGCACTAAAACTAAACTGTTACTGTCAGCAGCGCTACTGTTAGAGTTGCGATTGGTAGATACAGAATGGAAAAGTAAATGAGAGATGAACTGCAGCTTTTTTCCTTTCAGATGGAAAACCAGACAATGAAGTATACCCAATAAGACCTGGAGCTTTCTTCATTTTATTTGGGCATTAAATCTCTTTGTAGAAATTCCTCATTGTTGTTTTTTACAAATTTAGTCAGTATAGTTACAAATTGGATATAATAGTCACTTCTGTAGATCCACATAGTCCTTTCTCAGCCAGTGAAGGATTAGAAGCAAAAGTTGTTACTGGGAGGTGAAATTAGAGTATTTGTGGCATTGTTATCCTTTCATGTTTTGCCTTTTTTCGTCTTTTATTATTTTTCTACCTTCAATTCCTATCTTCTTCATTTACTCTTTGAGAGAGTGGGAATGGCTTGTGAAAGGATGATCAAAGCATGAAGGGAATAATTGTCTCTTTTGGTTTCAGAGTTGCAAATGGGCTATGAACCATTTTTGGTTATGACCAGAGAGCCTGTGTCTAATTCCTTGGTTTGGCAGTAGTGTGTGAGATTGTGCAAGTCAGGCCACCTGCACTCCTGTAAGCTCTATTATGCTCTGTTATGCTTCCCTGGCATCCACTCCACGGACATGAAATTGAGTTTAAATAGGTATAATGTACTGGAAGAATATTGGACTACAAATTTACACCTTCTCCTTGCTACCTTCCTTAGAATTCCTATCAAAGACTGAGATGAGTACAGGAAGAAGTCTGCCCAAATCCCACCACCTCTGTTGTTGTTCTTGACCTGTCTGGCTTATCTCCTTTCTTATACCACATTTATGTCAGCGTTGAAAAGACCAAAAGAAAATTTCAAAAACTAGTGGCTATCTGGCAGTAAACTGGCTGAAATTAGCACAGGAGAAGATGGGAATTCCAGATATTCTTTCATAGCATCAGTCAAAGGCTTTTAAGGGATAAGGATCATAGAGAGATGTGAAGTGAGATGTGAAATAATGATCTCTATAAAAAAAGCTACCAAGTGGTACTTACTGGCTATGTTTGGATTAGCCTCCACTTGGATTACTCTGAAGCCATTGAGGATTACTTTCCTAAAGCAGAAACTCAGAAGAAAAAAAACTCTTGCAATTATATAGAAAGATTTGAAGGTTTACCCCATATTTAAATGTTGGTTTTGTTGTGGTCACAGAGACTGGGAAAAATCATTCACTTTTCTGGTGACAAGCTGTTGATGAGTCTAGCTCCTTTAATTTGCAGTGCTACGTTGGCATGAAGAAGGGATTTAGTCCAATTTAGTCATTTATTTTATGAATATGAAATCCATGTCACTACAGCGCTAGGTAACAGCAGCTGTCGATAAGCTCTTGCAGCAGCGCTGCTGTTTGGTTGTGATATATAATCATTTTGCTTCTGATACAAACTTAATAAACCTGTCAAGTGTGCTTTCTGCTATCCTCCAGGCAATTTTGTGCCTTGCATTTCTGTCCATGCCAAGAAAGTGGACCCGGAGTGTGTGTTGTCCGGTTTTAACATAAGCATGCAGTAGCTGAATGCTTCCTGGGCAGGACTGTATTTTCCAAGAGCACAGCTGGATCTCTTGTCCTTCCTGTAGAAATCTTTGCGGAGAGTCAGAGTCAGGCCTCAGCACTTGGTCCTGCTTTTGCAAGTTAAGCTGCTCTGTGATATTGATGCTTTAAGTCCGTGCTTTATGGTGCTGTTTAATGTTCAAGTAACCGTGACCAGTTTGCAGTCTCACTTCATATCACCCTGCATCCCAGACACGAATAAGTGCGTGATTCACGGCAGGGTCTTGCCTCTTCCTTGGAGTCCTAGAGGGTTTGCTTTGTTGCTGGGTTATCAAACATCCTGGGCAGCTTATGTCTCTCAGCTGTTACTTCAGTGATTGCTACAAAGTTTGGTGAAGAAAACCTCCACCCTACAAGAGGGAATGGTTCAATCCTGAGATTCTCATTGCTGGCATCATGTCACTGGTGCAAAATCCCTAATATCCGGATTGACATCTCACCTCTGCAAGCAGCGGCAACACACGGCACTGATCTAGGAATCAGATCTAAGAATACAATTGATTCCTCTTCCTTCTACTTCTAGGAAAAAACTGTTGGCTTTTGCCTACTTACATTTAAAATTGTTACTGTTCTCAGACTCCAGTTTGAATCTTGTGACTATTACTATACTTGTCATCAGCAGATCTCTGACCACTCTAGATGATTCCCAATGTTATTCCCACTTCACGGTTGTGAAAATAGAGGCAAAACCAGATGATGAGGCTTGCTTCAGTTTATAAACCTAGCCAAAGAAAACATGTTTTGGTGAGATTGGTAAAACACCAAACAGGGGCCCAGAGCAGCGGTGAAATCTCTATCCTTGGAAGTATTCAAACCTCGGCTGAACCAGCTCTCAGCAACCTGCTCTGACTTTGAAGGTAGCCCTGGTCTAGACCAGGTAAGCTGCAAACGGCATCATGTTATGCTTCTAATTTCAGAATCAGATTTCCAGAATCCCAGTGCTTTGTTTGGTCTCTCCTGTGTCATGCAAGATAAATATGTTTTTTCCATTAGAGAGGGAAAAATTAATCTTTTTAGGTTCATTTTATTTTGCCTAGAACAGTACGGCAGAGGACTTTGAGAACCAAGTCACAATTCCAGCCAGCTCCATGTCAGTGCATTTCTTGGTAGTCGGTGCAAAGCTGGTGTAATAGATGAAGACGGTATCAAAGCAGGGTGGCCACTGAGCAGAGCAGAAGAGTATTTATTGAAGAGTTTACATGCAGACAGAGCAAACACAGGCTGCCTCCTGCATCTGTGAAATCCATTGCATCACATTTTATAGACACACAGCTAACATAATTGAGTAATTCTGTTTATACAGAAATCATTCCTGCAGCTAGTTTGCTCAGTCAGGGATCTAATGTCACTGGTAACCATGGCACCGTGCTCTTTGCATTTATCAGGCTCTTCACACTTTGTTTTGTGCTGTCCTGTGAAAATAAAACTGAAATAAGATTCTTATCTTCATCTTTCTGAAGGCTGTGGGGTACACGTAACAATCTGGACTTTTGTTTCTGCATCAGGAACTATCTGTGATAGAGAGAGAGGTCCTTTCATGCCCAGCTCAAGTGCTGTCCAACGCAGAAGTACCTGCTGTTCTTACATGCTCTTTTCTGGTATTTTGGGTTTCCTTGGGGCACTGAGCGGCTGCTGAAAGCTGGGGGAGGTCCCACAGGCCCCGTGTGCACGCTCTACCATCTGGCAGGGAACGGTGACTTTTCAGTGCCATCTCTAAGGACTAGTTTATTTTATCCAGCAATGGTTTTCTATAAAAGACACATAAATTCTCCTCACTAGGTCGGTGAGTTTTATGCGCATACACACTGCTCTTTGTACAGTTTGGGGATGATTTGTTTTGGCTCGGATTTTACAGGGTGGAGTGGATTTCTCAGCTCTGAGTCTTCTCCCTTTCCTCATGCAGATGCCATTCAGGCATCTTCCTCAGAGGTGAAAAAAACCCCAGACCTGAAACCTCTTAAACTGGGTAGAGAGTTGCAAAATCTTGTATTGCTTCGTGGTAGCTTTATCACAGAGCTGACCCATAAAAGGGGAGGTGCTGGTAGCTATGTCTTGAAAGAAGTGCTTAGTTTCAGAGAAGAAAAAAACAAAGCCAAGAGTGAGGAGGAAGGCTTTGAAAGACTCAGCTGGGAGACTGTGGAAGAGAAGGCAGCTCTGTCCAGTCCTAAGCAAGGTGCTAACTGCTAAACAGCGATGGCGTTTCAGACACCTTCTTGCTTTGTCCTGTGCAGGTTATTTTACAGAGCCCCTACTCTTCATGGCCTCAGGTGTCAAGCTGTGCATCACGTGGATTATCTCCAAGCCACCCTGACACAGTGCAAAATTCTCCTCTTACTTTTTTGGGGGGATTCTGGTGCCTTGGTGAGAGCTATGGGCTTGGCTGTGCTGTCCACATGCCTGAAAATAGAGTATGGCATGAAAATGAGCGTAACTTTACTATATTTGAAATAATGGATTTTGGGGGGATGGAAAAAAAAGGTGGCAGTAACCAATTATTGTTTCAGGTGCAAGTTTACTTCTGTATTTTTCAGTGAAGAGTTTTAATGAATAATAATTGCAAATGTTGTTCTTCTTGTAGAAACTGTCTCTTCCCTAGGTAAAATGAAGTGGTAATTAAGTTGTTTGTCAGGAATAAACATAGCCCACATTTTTCATAGGCGACTGAAGAAGGCCTTGTTTAAGGCTGGAACTCGACAGGTTGTTGACTGAAAGCTTTAGCATCTTCCTAGTGAGCAGAGGCCAGCAGTGGGTTTAGCAGAGCCAAAGAAAACGTCTAGCGTGTAACAGGAGCCCTTCAAGGAATTGTTCTGAGACAAGAAGGTGTTCAATCCTACTCTCTGGTTTTCACTCAAGTTTAGTTTGTGCCTTGATTGATTGCCTGGGTACATCTTTACTTGCACTTTTGGCCGATATAGATTCCTAGAGCAAAAGAAAGTATGAAGCTACAGTCTAATGCCTGCAAAATGCCCTAATTTTTGTTAAAGAGCATCTGTTTCCTTTGAGCCTGTGTGCCCGTCATTGGCTGACAGAAATCAGATCTTCCCTGAGAATTTCCTTAATTAAGTTGAACATTTCATTTAACTAGAGAGAAATAACTGTATTGGTGGACAGCATTATGTCGAAAAAAAAATGGGCTTTTACTCATTTAATAATAAAAATAATATTTCCTTAGGCTTTGCCTTAAACTCGAACCAGATATATGTAAACGATTTAGAAAGCTCTGGAAGACAGACATTCATATGTAATGGGACAAATTTTGGGAAGCCTTTAGCTATGTTATCTTGAATACTGAAGTGCAGCGCATTTCTGATGGAATTACACACACTGCTCCTGTATAAATACCAAGTGTCTTTACGGCGATTAGTGCCTTTCAGCGAATAACAAGTGTATTAATACTGATTAAGCTGCATTACAGAAATAGAACATTTCCACAGGATTGGAAGCTGCTTTGCCAACAACGCTGTGCTGGGTACTGGGAAATGTTTCAAGCTACTTAGCATGAATGAGTGAGAATTATTAAGTAAAAACTTTTTTTAAAATTTATTTTAAAGAGGATGGATCTGCCAGCTTCACTGATGTTGAGCTGTAACAAGATATGTATTAATAGTTTTGATGTCAATTATATAACATCACATTTGTCACTTATTCTCTGGTCCCCTTTGCCCCCTTTTTTTTTTTTAACATTTTGCCCACCTTTAAGTTAATGAGTTGTGGAATTCCTCAGTGATTCATGTCTGTTTCGGCTCGTAATTCAGCATATCTACCATGTGAGATCATTTGGTATGAGGCAAAGTAGAATTGTGCTTGTGCTTAGATGGTACGAAGAATGCAGAAAGGTTTGTGTAACATTTCCCAGTGACAGTAATAAATAATTTCCATATCTTTGTTTATATATAAGATTTTCTTGGCTTGCACTGTAAAACCTGGCTATCAAAAGCATTTACTCGTGGACTTTACCTAAAAACTGATATGACAGAGGTAACTTCATTTTTTTAAAAAAAAACATAATTAAGACCTCTAATAAGGAGTTAACACCAAAATATTTATTGCTGTTATATTAGAAACATATTCTGCATTTTACTCCCTGCACATGGACATGAGAGACTAGCAGTAAGGAGATTTTCTAGAAGAACCCTGAAACAGAAGAATATAAATGTCCAGATCGTGTTTCTTCTCTTTTAAATCCCTTGCATTTTAAGGACGTCTATACAGTACTGAGGAAAAAAAAAAAGAGCGATATGGATTGAAAATTCTATGGATTGAAAATAGTTGCAGAGAAGCCAGAGAACCCAGAAATAATCAGAAGGGGAAGTCTGAAGATGTAGATTGAGTGAGTTAGACGTGCTGGCAAAGGGGACATTCTTGTGCCGATAAGGCTTAAGTCATAGATGAAAATGGGCAGAAGTTAGAAAACCAGCATGAGTCAAGCAGCACAGTTCAGCAGTTCCCTGCTTGCGTCAGCCCTGGGGGTGCTGGCAGCTTTCTCGGGGAGCAAAAGCTGGGGCTCAACCCATTGCCTCCAAAATAGCCTGTAAGCCTGAGAAAGGGCGGTGGGGAGCTCACGCTGTTCCCTGACTGGGACACCGATCAATAAAACAAGTTACGCTTACATTACCAGCAGATGGTGGAAGACTTCAAGCAGATTAAAACACTAATATCATTAATATCTGATTTTTCCAGTGGCAAACTATTCCAGTATCCCAAACAGCAGGTAGCTTCTGAGCTTTATTTATCCCTGAACTGTCAGAAGTTAAAGGAATCCCACTTATTCTGAGACTTTGCAGTTTGCTGGGGGCTGACACCCAAACATGTTATTCAAACTTGTTTCTTCTCAGTCTTGTTCCCTCATTAAGAGCTTTTATCAGACAACAGCTGGTGTCAATCAATTCCTGTGCCTGCTGTACCCATCTTTGTATTTTCTATCAGTCAGTTTGGAGTAAGAAAAATGAAACTTCACGCAAAACCTCATAGTTCATTCCGCTGACCTGAAGTCATTCAGGAGTTTGAAAACCAACTCTAGGTTAAAACAAATATAATTTCTGTTGACAGCCTGGGTTGGCAGCAAGAGCACTGAACTGCTGGGAAAAAACTGGCAGGACATAAAATTTCCCCAAACTTTTGTGGCTCCCAGGACATTTTCAGCCCAAATTCACAAAGCAAAAATTTCCAGGTATGTGGTTTTACGTGTTTGCTTGAGGGTGTGTGGACAGCATGAACTTGAGCTTGTGTGTTGCCTGTGGGGATTGCTCTTGGTAAAGTCCTTCTCATTCTCCCAGGTACACCAGTGGTTTCATTTTTCTTACCGCTGTACTCTTCCCTGGGAGCACACCAACATCGCCTGGAACGTTTCCATCTCAATTTTTGTCTGCAGTATTTCTGTTCTTTATTGCCCAAAAGAAACCATGTCAATCTTTCCTTTAACTCTCTCACTGGAAGGAAAAAGTGGAACAAGTTGAAGAACAGAGATGGATTTCTCTCTCATTTTGCTCTACTCGATCTTGTCTGTCGTTACCATGTACCACCTCTTGCTATGCTGTAGCAATGTATAGAATGAAATCTTCTTTTGATTAAACACCAACAAATGTGCAGGATGGCGGAGCACAAAAGTAGCAGCTGACAGTCCTTTTATATTCATACACATACACTCGGAGAGGCATCAATCTTCACGAGAATGATCACAAGATTTTCGCAGGATAAATCGTTTGAGAACAGAACTAAACCCGTGCTACTGAGGCTTAATTATATTAAAAATTATCATTTAATTATCAGCTAAAATCAATGGGTGGAACAACTGACTGCCACCTGCTGTGTGAAATTAGGCTTAGGCATTCTTACAAACTGCTGATAAGGAGTATATGGTGTTTGCCATGCATTATGAGCCCCCGTATGGCATTGCTGACCTATAGCCCAACTTGAGGAAAGGACTGTAAGCTGCAGAGTTTGCAGTTTGGGGCTGAACATGTTGGCTGTGCAGAAGCCACTGTACTCTCAGTGAAGATCCTTGGCTGCTGCTAAGCTCTCATTTTCACAATGGCGAGGCTCTGCGTTCTGCTGGTTCTTTGCGTCTGTTTGCTCCTGGTGTGGAGGTCGGTAAAAGCAGCAGCAGAAGGGCTGTTAGGCTTTTGTTGTCTGCAGCCACAGGTAGAGAGGAGTGATCCCTTGGTGAGCCGGATTCGGGCTTGTTCCTCCTGCTGATGAATTAATCTGCTCTGCTAAAAATCGAAATGCAGATGTTTGGGTAAAATTGGTATCAGGTTTGAGGATCAAATAATTTCATTTTGGCTGTAAAGGCACTTTCTACACATCTTGATGCTTTCAAATGTCTCCACTGATTCCTCAAACTCGCTGTCACGTTTGGGGAAAGTTATGGTTTGAATGTCTGTGAAATAAAAAAGAAATCACACAGGAGGTAAAGAAGAAGCAAGTAGGAAAGATTAAATGAAAAAAGTGCAAGAAGAAGATGAAAACGTTACATAAGGAGCAAACGCCTGCGTTTGGGATGGTGTTTAACCCTGCTTGTGTCCCATGGAGAAGATCCAGCATTGTGACCACTAGAGGGTACCCTCGCATTTAACATACAGGCTGGTGCTTTACATTACTTAATCATCGCCAGGTTTGAAACAAGTGCTATCTACTGGAGAGGCTAGAGTGAGGCATTTCCAAAAGAGACTGAAAACGTTCCAGGTGTATTTTTTACAGTGGATTGGTGCTTAAAGATGAAGCTATATTTTAAGATCAATTTCAAAACCTCTTGATGCCTCAAATAGATGAAATCTCCCCCTTCCTAATCCAGGTAGTTAGTTTCACATTTATTTGATTTTTCTCAGAATAGTGATCATTATCTGAAATGTTTTCTCAGTCTTTGGACAGTTAAGATATTTGGAAATTATTCTGGACCTAGTTACAGTTGCTTAAAGGGTACTGAAGAACATTCGGGGAGGTTTTTAAAACATTTAACACTGGCCTGATTCTGCAGTGTCTGAACTCATCTTCTGGAGGAGCAGAGTTGGGCATCACTAATTGCAAAATCATCCTCTTTTCCCCTGCTCCCCTGGTGCTGAAGCAAGAGTGATTCCAAGTCAGTGCCGGCACTTACACAAAATAAAAATAGACCGAATGTTCATGCGTGGTTACAGGGTATATATTACTATAGCCTGTAATTGGTAGGAAGGAAAATGCAAAGGTTTACAGAGTTCACCAGGCAGCAAAAACCATGACTCAATCAAATCTGGCCTGCGTAACAAAATATTAGTCAGAGAGAAATAAAAATTCTTGAGTTAGGAAAGATGGAGGTGTAGCAGAAACTAGGTGAGGAAGACGGCTGTGGAGGAAGGCCCTAGTGCCACAGTAAAAGGACCTGGTGGGAATTGTCAGTGGGTCTGCAGCTCCGAAAGGCCAGAGCTATTAACAGCTTGGAGAGAGTCTTAACAGAAAGGTTAGCTGAAATACGGTAGGAATTGCCAAAGTGGGAAATCAAGTGTTCTGTGAAAGAGTTCAGGGGATAATTGGATGCTGTCGAGTGAACAAAGGGACTGGCGAATTATGTCTGTGTAAATATACAGCTTGGTAAAATAACAGTTTGTAAAAACTAACTCTTCAAAATGTTTATTCCTGAGAAGGAAAAACTGCAGGATAAATTTGTGTAAGGGGTATTATATCAAGCATAACGTTGCTTACGGGAACTACTCGCGTCCCTTTATTGATGCTGGATAAGTCAAATATCGTTGCCTTGATGGAGTATATGGCAGATTTACTGTGGGCTTCACTGGCTTAGGGGTCTTGCTGTATTTTTTTATTTATTTTTTTAGGGAAAATAATACTGTAATGCATGTTTGTGGTTAATGAGATGACGTGTCTGAAGACAGCATCAAGTCTTGAATCTGAGGTTGCCTCTGGAGAAGAAATCTAGTCTTCCCCTTGGTAGTTAGTCACCTTCTACAGGCAAAAATGTGAGTCAGATATCTTCTGTTTTGAAGTGTTGGGATTGGCTATCGAAAACTAAAAGACTCTAGTTCTCAGAACAAGTAGATACAGAGTTTTGGTTTTCTTGCCTTTTGGCTTTCTCCTCGGTTTGGTTACAAAGGTTATGTCCGTGAAGCACAGTTTAGTTCCATGTTAAGCTATACGAGCTGCTTTAAAGTAGACTTGCTGGCATTTCCCTTGGAGAACTAGAGGACCAAGATGTCCAGGTAGGGGCTAACTGGAAAAAAACCCCCACAACTTATTTCCTAGAATCTCAACATCTTTAGGTATTTTTACAGGTCAGGGTATTGTATTGTGTCAGCGTATCAAGTGCAGTGCAGTGTCGTATTTCTTGTATGGATTGTCACGTTCCCAGATCCCTGAGTGACTGAGCTTTCTTCAGGTGAAAATTTGTGAAATGCACACTTTTTCAGACCAACTATCTGTCACTGAAAAAAATAGACATGAATAATTCTGAGTGAGAAACAGTCGTGAGGACTTCACAGTCTGCTCACAAGCAGAAGCTTCTCTGAATAAATAATTGATCGGAAATCAGCCAGCCCACTCAACTTCTTACCAAAGCCTTCTCAAAACGAAAGTTTGGCCTTGTGGAAAACTACTCACAGGTACAAGCTTTTGGAACACACCTCAGAATATTTAAATTTAAGTCAACAAAACCAAAATATTGTCATGTATTGAGCAGTGAGCAAGAGAAAGAACAACACTCAGCTGTTCAGTGACAGACCATTAAAATGCACCATTGCGCCGTTAAAGCAGGAATGTTAACAGAGGAAGGCTGAGGGCAAATACACCTCTGGTGCACTATTATGTCTTTGCACCTTCTTTGCTCTTTTCAAACTACAAAGCAGCTGCTACTGGCAGGAGTGCCTGGCATTGCTCTACTGGCTGCTGTCCCACCGCTGTGTCTAGGCTACAGCATGCCCAGGAAGGAAAACAGGGGGCTTGAAGTATCTTTGCACTGAGAAACTTATAGTTCATGGATCAGTCTTAGCTGTCTTCCAGCTTATAAAAAAAAAGTGAAGCTGTTCCCCAGGGCTGCTTCAACAGAAGTGGGAGAGAGCGGCAAGATCTCATTTTTGCCTTGTGTTCTGGGTTTCACCGGCTTGTTTCATGTTGGGCAAACAAGAATACCAGAAACTACAGAAGGGCCCAAGTGTGGTTTGTCTCTGATGTAGAAGGGTTTGTCCTTTGCTGCTTTTCAGAGCCCTCATAAGCATGAGAATTTTTATCCTGGCCTCCAACAGGAGTATGCTCAAAGGGAAAAGCATGATGTATGGGCACAGAGAAATGGGGCCATCTGTTGTCCTGCACCACAACACATCTCAGGAGCAAAACTGAACAGGGGTTCTTTAAAATATGATAAGGTGAAGGAAGAAGCAATGTTGCTTCAACTCTTCATTGAGTCCTGAACACGTATAAGACAGCACTGGTCTCCCCAGGAATGCCCACGAGGAAGCTGCCTGTGGGACAGGGCTCAAACAGAATGTGAGACATAAACCCAAAAGCCACACAAATAAATGGAAAGGATGAAATACACATTTTATAGCTTCTGCTTAGGTGAGTACTCTATCTATTCCCCTGGAAAAGGCAGTCTTGAGCAAAGAGTGTGTCCTCTGGAGTTGCTCAGGCCTTAGCATTTAACAGTTCTCCAGAAATATGTTTCCCAAGTGGAAACTTGTTGCACAGGGGCTAAGATGTGGGACTACTCCTCTGCACAGATGCACAGAGTGTTAGGGATTGGAAG
>WEIS01106928.1:0-13327 GCA_013389965.1 Todus mexicanus | reverse complement strand
TCTATGATTCTATGAATATTGACATTAGACATATAAGATATTTTTTAAAGGTTAGGCTCAAGAGCATGACAAACTGTGACTGAATCCCTGTGAGTCCTAATGTGCTTTCCAAATTGTCTGGGAACAGGGACAAAGAGATTTGGCTACTCACATGAGAATCCTTTGAGGCAGGGAAGTTGTGAAGCAATGTGGGGCAGACTTACTACAAGGCTGTCTGGGAAGGAGGAAAGTTCATTAAAGGTTTGAGGGTGGATAAGCGAAACAGGCAATAAGATGTGTAAATATGAGAGAAATGCAAATGTTCCTCTAAAGAAGTTTTTGGGAGTAGAGCAAGCCAGAGCATCTATTATCTTTTCAAAATATAATTTCAGGACCTATAAACAAAATAACCTGTTTAAGTATTTTTGCTATTCAGCTCTAATGAGATCAGATGTCTCACATCTCCACACTTGTTTTAGGTAGCTGAAACAGTAAAATTTAATGAAAATGCATTATTAAAAATGCATCACATGGCAAACTATCAAATTAAGAATTGATCGTATTTATTTCACATATAGCATACTTAGACCAAGCAATCTAACAGCAGCTTCTTGTGAGATAAGCATATTTTAGAAGCCTGAAGTTTTATTTGTAATGACATGCATGCAGAATGGTTCTCATGTAATGAAAATAGGAAATACAATGAGCGTGAAGAAATACATTGCTACCAATCTGGGAATAAAAAGCCATTTTACTTTTGTTGGAATGTATTTCAAATAGGTTCAAATAATGACAATGTTATTTTCCCAATATCACGTGTGCTTCTTTAAGTACTCCTTTCTCTTGTTTCACCATTTATGCATGGAGTGCTGACAGACCTCTCCACCTCATGTCTATGGGATAACTCACTCCCCTCTCCCAGACTTCTTGTTACTGTTATCCTGAAGCTTTAAGTGACACTTCACTGCTATACAATATCTAAATATTCTGGAAGACCAATATTCTGCCAGTTCCAGAAGTGACTCACTCAAGCACCTGATGTTTCATGTGCTGCTTGACCAAACCTGTATTAGTAGAAATGTCTGACTGCGAACAGCCAATGGTTCATTAGATTAACTGGGTAAATGATCACCTCATTTCTCATGAGGAAAATGCATTTCACCATTTCCACATGTTGAACCCAACTTTGTTCCCTGATGAAAATGTCGCACAACCTTTTTGTGCAAATTGACGTGTTCCATCCTCAATGAGCCTGAAACAAGTTGGGCAGGTCAATGAATCGAGTACAGCATGCTTGGTCCACTTGCATCTCAAAGCACCAAAAAGCAGAACTTCATAAAATCACATGGCAAAACCTGTGCTAGAAATGCTTAAGACTAGGAAAGCAGTGAGGGAAAAGTTTGCAGTTGAAGTTAATGGACATGTTGAGCTGAAGGAACATAGCATTATGAAATTCACACCAAAATTTGTATGCATATGAGAAGATGATAGCTTTATATCATGGTGCTGGAGAGAGCATGATGGAATTATTTGAAACAAATACCTGAGGTTCCAGAGAAGATGCTGTGTAGTGACCTCTGTAATAGCTTTTGTCACTACAGACTGTTAAATAGAATAATTAAAGATGCAGCTTTACTGCATAATATCCCTCACCATAACTTATGGGAGCAATGACTTTCCCTTATTACAATAAAGCATAACACCATTATGTTTTTGGTTCACATAAGGGCACATTAGACAGGACAATAGGTTGGATACATTCACCAGATTTTGGTGTGCCCAGTTGGCACATAGTTACACAATTGTATGTTGTTACACTAGTGGAAATGCAAAGAAGATGCCTTACAGGGGGGCATGGAGCAGGAAAAGAGATGGTAACCCTTTCAGGGATTCAAAAGATTCCAGTAGACTCCACATTGGTATTCCCCCAAAGGGTCAAATTCACAGCACAGGATTGAAGTTTGTTGCAGTGCTGGGTACCCACATCCTATGGCAACTCACCTCACTGCAGGTGGCAGAGTAGAGTTGCTTGCTTTCAAACATAAATACGTTGTATGTGCCACTCCAGCTGAAGGAAAGAGTAATA
Source organism: Todus mexicanus (assembly GCA_013389965.1). NCBI lineage: Eukaryota > Metazoa > Chordata > Aves > Coraciiformes > Todidae > Todus > Todus mexicanus. The sequence continues at coordinate 11,262 of WEIS01106928.1, read as the reverse complement.
GCTGATTAAAAAAAAAGCCATCCCAATCCCTCTCAAAGCATGAGTGTGCACAGCACACTGCAACCTGCAATGTCTTCAAGCAGCTGGTGGGAGGCACAGCAAAGTCTGGAACTTGCCAAGATTCGTCAGTCATTGTTTCTAGCTAAACTTTGATATGATCAGAGCCCGTAGAGGTGCTATTCAGTGAATTACTGCTAATGGCATTTATTACCAGCATTAACAGTAATTTACCCGCCGTTAATCAGAGCAGCTGGTTACAGTACTTCTCAATCATCCTGAGTCCTCACTTTGCCAGTTGACTAACATATTTTATGCTACCATTAGTCACAAAGCCTCAGCAAACAGCCAGTAAATTTAGACAGAGCCTGGGATCCTGAAAAGCTACACCCTGCTTGTGTCTAATTTATTGCCACTGTTTATGTTTTTGCCAAGACTTGGGCTTTTCCACTGATCAAGATTTGAAATACATAGTCATAAAATGTAATCTTGGAGTGGGCCATTGGATGAGTAGTAGAAAATCATGTTCTGCTTAGTGGAGACATTAGCGATACATTCATTACAGGAGAAAGTATATCTTCCTATCTACAAGGCTGATGCATAGTGCTTGGGTCGTTTAACTTGTCTATAGGACTTACTGAAATTCTCATTCGTCTCTGTATTTGCTGAACTGCAGGATGTATTGCATGTATGGTGGTGTAGGAGGAATGTTCAGGACGTTTAAATAGGCTGTCGTTGAGAGAAATATTTGATCCCCCATCGCCCCAGTACAAGATTCTGTCCTCCACCTTGATCAGAAATAGTAAAAATGTCCTTCCATGTATATCTGTAATATGAGTGATAATCAGTCTACCCTGAAAAACAGGAGAGTGGGGAGGGTAACACTGAAAAGCAAAATAATTTCAAGGTAGAACCTTTTATGTTGTCAGAAAGGGCAACCTAGCTCATGATGCATTTGTATTAGGGATGCCTAAAGGCAGGGACAAAGAGGACGAGGGTGCCTTTTTTAACACACCAACCAATTTACTATTAATTCATGCCAGAAGCAGAGTCTGTGCTCCCTCCACAGAGTTCTTGTAACAAAAAGTGGTTTATAAGTTACATGTTTTCTGGAAATCATTTTAAGATGGCCACTCTGCTTAATCAGCATGTAGTTCAGTTCTGCATCAGATTACTAAAGCATACCATTACCCCCTGAGGGCTTAGAATTCCTGCAGTTTCATATCAGTCATTTTGCCATGAGCACTGCAATTCCCATAACATGATCCAGGTCTTGGATATAAGGGTAGGAACAGTTAAAGTATCAACATTAGCTTGTCTGACATAGGCTGCACTGATAAAATATGTATTTCCAGATGTTTGGCTTCAGAGCATAATTCAAGCTGACATATTGCAAAGATTTATCTTTATCCAGCCTGTATGTTACAACCTGGTCAGGCACCACAGAAAAGGAAAAAAAAAAAAAAAAAGAAGAAAGATTTCTTTTTAAATAAAATGGAAGATTGTTGAAACTTGCAAGTGGCAGTCTGTCCAGGTTTGACGATGATTTACCTACTCCCTGGTTGGACTCAGCTGGAAGTGTGCCAGGTGCCTTCCAGCTCACTGCCCAGGTTTCCTCTGTCTCAGGGAGGAGGTGGATGTCTGTACAGCCCCAGATGCCAGTGCCCATGGCCTAGGGAGGATTTGGAGGATGCCAGCCAAGTGAGATATGGTTCCCAGACCTACATGGAGAACAGTAATTTCTTCCCCATAGTATTTCTTTTTTATTATTATTATTTAAACAGCAATTTTGTTGTCAAATTGGTATCAAAACGTATTTCCTCCAAAAAATGGAATTACTCTAAATGTCTAAATTCCTCGTCTTCCTGTAGACAGCTAAGAATTACAGTGTTTCAATAGCTTTGATGGTCTCAGGATACGTGCAAGTGCAGGTTTGTGGGGAGATGTTATGTCTTTGATTAGATCAGTGAACCAGGCCATGCAACACATACATTTTGGGCACAGAGTCCCTTCCACATATATGAATCACAGAACCATGGAATGATTTGGGTTGGAAGGGACCTTAAAGATCATCTAGTTCCAACCCCCCTGCCATGGGCAAGGACAACTCCCACTAGACCAGGTTGCTCAAGGCCCCATCCAACCTGTTCTTGAACATATCCAGTGATGGAGCATCCACAACTTCCCTGGGCAACCTGTTCCAATGCTTCACTACTCTCAGAGTGAAGAACTTCCTAATTTCTAATCTAAATCTACCCTCTTCCAGTTTGAAGCCATTACCGCTCATCCTGCCGCTACAAACCTTCGTAAAAGGTCCCTCTCCCCCTTTCTTGTAGGCCCCCTTCAGACACTGAAATGCCTCAGTAAGATCTCCCCAAAACACAAGTCTAAAGACTATGCCTAATAAACTACTTATAGGTGCTTGTCTAAAAAAAGTTGTTTCCCTACAACCCTGTGTGCTTCCATTAAATATCTGTGGGTGTCTTTGGTAAGAAGAAAGACAATAATCATTCTTGTGCATATCTGGGAATGAATCCTGAATAATATCCCAGTGAGATACAGATAGAGAGTGCTCTATTCTCAATTTGTTTTGGATGCTTTGGTGTTGAAGTATATTCTTTCAAGTGCTTAAATATGAATTTAAGGAACTTACAGTGGCACTGGATGTCCCACTTCAGGTATACAGAAGTCTTATACAGAGCTTGCTTGATTCTGGCATATTCTTTAATGCCTCACTGTATGCTAGAAAGGCCTCTTGGCTTACCCCTGCTAGTGTCTGTCCCCTCTCCTGACCTCATGAGACAAGACTGTGTCCTGGCTTACAGTGTGTGGGGTCCCTGACCCAACAGGTAGGCTGCAAAATATGCTGTAGGGGCAGAAGTATCTGGTTAAGGTGTGTCACTACCCCGATTTGTAAATTCATGAAAATCCACAGGGAAGGAATACTTTCTTTTCAGCCAGAATTGTTCTTAGTTAAAGCCAAGTCAAGGTAAAATGGTGGAGGAGAGAGTGGAAAGAATGGGTTTACTTAAAATAGACAACACAGCTGCTAACGTTTATGAAATACATCGGTCAAGAAATGAAAGAAAAGAACACACTCTATTTAATTTAATCCAAAGGGTTTCTCTCACTGATCAGCTGTCTGGTTTGCTGTAAACATTCCTAAGGCTACCTGCTTAGACATTTTGTATTTCTGCAATTTTTCTGTCTCAGGTTGCATCTGCCATAGAGAGAAGCACTTCCTGATAGGACATATTTGCTTTCATAGCTAATCCTCCTTTCAAATTTCACCTATGTAATATTTTTTTTTCTCCAGAACACATCTCCTTCTTTCATTTGCAAAAAGAATCTTGCTGCTCCCTTCATAATTAAAATAAACAATGTTATAGTCACTCTGCAAAAACAGCTGTCGTCTTCTATCCTTGGTTGTAACTAACCATTGGGTGACAGTGTTGTCAATGCTACTAATGACCAAATCAGAAGTTTCAGATGGAATTTGGAAGGACTTACCAGAGTTGAATAAGTAGCCAGAATAGTGACAAATGCAAGTTGGAGTAGAAGGTAACTTGCATTTCAGGACATGGTTTGGTGGCTATGATAATGTTTAGTAGATGGTTGGACTTGATAATCTTGAAGGTTGTTTCCAACCTTGATGGTTCTATGATCCTGTGAAATATTAGCTTTTGTTTTTTGGGGTTTTTTTTGTTTACCATTGAAATAGAGAGAAAAAGGTATGTCTGAGTATCAGGAAAACATCAGCCTCATGCAGAGAAACATTATAAAACCAGATAATTAGGAGATACTGCATTTATCAGAGTTTGAAAACAGTCTATGAGTCAGAGCTGTCTTCACATTTTACAGCTCATGCAATCTGGGCCATCCCTGTCTCATAGTCCAGATGAAGTGACTGCTGACATGAAAGCTTTCTATATGATGTTAGAATAACACCTAAAAAAATTTTTTTTCTTTTTAAATTCTAAAAAGAGAAGTATTTTAACAGATACTGCTTATGTAAGCTTTTTTTCTGGCCATCTACTGTTATGACTAGTCTAGAGAGGAAATGTATAAGGTGATATTAAACTGTCACTTAAAATAAATGGGAAGGTGTGGGTTGGATGCAGGGGTTGAAAAGGAAAAAAAATCAATTGGAAAAGGAAACATTTACAACCTAACACTTAAAACCAAAATACGATTCAGTTCTGTAGCCCCATGACGGATATCACTCAGGAAAAGCACTTTATAGAAGACTAAAAAGGATTAGACACAGATAGGTGAGCAAGATGAATATCATTCAGTTACACTTATTAAGATCAAATTTATAAGGAAACCAAGCCATATGTAGGCAAATAGCTCCCTGAAGTGAAGAAGAAACTTCCCCTTTAGTTGTATAACAATGCAATAGTTCATTACAGGTGGCTTTCACCTTAGCTTAAAACTCTTGCCCTCAGCTACTGACTGGCACAGAATATCGATCAGGAATGGCTGGCTGCTGAGGGCACGATGGAGGTGACCTGTTCATATACCTTTCTCACCCTTTTCCTTGCATACACCTTTTTCATCTTTTAATCCTTCCAGAGTTTCCATTTGTCATGGTCTCCCCTTTAATTTTTTCTGTTTTCTATTTCTCCTCCAACAGCAGTTCTTCTGCCTTCCACTCCAGTGGTTTGACCTCTCCCAGCAATTCTTGCCCCTACATCCTTTTCATGCTGTGTATTTGTCTCACTCCACACAGAGCAGTTTTGTTTTGTTTGCTTGTCTGTTTGGGTTTTTTTGTTGCCACTTTTCATGTCCAAACACACATATTGTGGCTAGATGTCAAGAACACTTTGAAGAAATGAACCACTAGAATTTCTCTCACTATTGGACTTCTGGTCTTCACCAAACATAAGCATGTTATGACTTTTCCAATTCAGCTCATGTGGATCAAATGGATCATTGTCTGGCAATATCCTCAAATAAAAACAGCTAAAACTCCTCAGAGGGTCACTACATTCCCTGTTTCCTCATGCTTAACAGATTAAGCAGCTGATGGCAACAAACTCTTTTGTATTTTTGTGGGCCGTCACTTACTGACCCAATAGTGTTTCAGAGATAGGAGGCCTGTTTCAAACAGCAACTCGCCTAACGTTCATTTCTTTTCTTTGACATTGTTTGAAAGCAAACCCACATTTTTATTAATTCTTCCCCAAAGGGAAAGCCAGGGAAGATGCACTAGAAGAGGGAAAGTTGAGATAATAGTCTTCTCATTTATTGATGGCCTAGTTCATATCGTGACTGCAGCAACTTGCAGTGCATAGGAGACCTGGGTAATAGAGATGAGAAGCCTCACACTGATGCATTATCAACTCTTGGTCAGGTCGGATGGGGCTTTGAGCAACCTGGTCTAGTGGGAGTTGTTCCTGCCCATGGCAGGGGGGTTGGAACTAAATGAACTTTAAAATCCCTTCCAACTCAAACCATTCTATGATTTCATGAACTCTCTTTCCCATACTGTGTGGCCATGGGTCTGTTGAGATGGATATTAGACTAATAGATCTGTATGACTGTCCTTGAAGATTTATCTTCACCATGGTGTCACTGTGGAGAGATCAGTCCTGATTCCTGGCTGCATCTGAGCTATTCTGGGAGCAGTGGGAACTGCTGTCTAACTGGCTCCACTGCCCTCCATTTGCACCACAGGAGAGTGCAGCGGCTTGGAGAGCAACACTGCTCAGGTGCTGTCCCCAACCAATTTCTTTCACCTGCTGGTTCTAGCACAACTGACATGTATGAACGTGGCTGACATAATGAGAGGGTTTTAAAAGACTACAAGACTATGAGAAATGCAGAGTAAACTGCTTAAGGGAACACAGAAACCTCACTACTGAAATGAAACAGAACTCATTCCTTTGATGTCATTGTGGGTGGCTTTGCCCGCAGGCTGTTGTGGGTGGATTTGCTCACAGGCAAATGGGTTTGTTGGTTTTGGTTTTGTTTGTTTGTTTGCTTTTGGGGAGGGGTTTGGGGTTTTTTTGTTTGCTTGAGGTTTTTTTGTGGGTTTGGTTTGGTGGGGTTTTTTTTCAATTGAAAACAAGTGGAAGGAAAGGAAAGGTACAGGCAAATTAAATTGCCCCTGACTTTAAAGCAGGAATGTTTCTCCTTCGGAAATTCATGCAATTACCAGATAGTGTTAAAGTATAGTAATGCTGAGATGCATCACGTTCCAGACTGTGTGTGCCAGCAAACACTCCTAAACAACAACCAGACAGAGGCATACTGCCACTTTACTGCTTTGTGTCAATGAGCCAGTTTACAAGATGCAGGTTTCTTCATCCAAAAGGTCCGAGAGCTCGAATTATCTGCATAGATTCACTTTTCCCAGACTTGACAGATTTTAGGGATTAAATTAAATCCAGGCAGTTTCCAGACACATAAGGTAGATTCCTCACCCACTGAAGTTACAATCAAAGGGTGGACATGTGGGCAAAATGCCAGGGCAGAGAATCTAGGAAACATACAGCTCAGCATAAATTCAAAAGGTGAATTAAGGAATTGTTTTAAACGCAGTCATTTCCTGAATGTCTGAGTTTATTTTTTTATTCTATCAGGTGCATAGCTAATCCAGTGTGAGTAAAAGTGTAGGTGCTTCAGGCAATTGCTTAGCCTTGAAAGGAATTCCTACCTGCAATCAGTGACTGTCTAAGAAGGATTTTGCTCCTGCCCAATAATTGTCGTTCACCTATGACCCATTTTTGGTAAACTCCTAGTCGTCTCGTTATTACTTAAAAAAAGGTGCTTGGAATAAGAATGTGTTCCATTAAGCAGGCAAGTCAAAGCAAGTGTCTAACACCAGTGCCCATGAAGTTCATCAGAGGAATGCTGATTGATTTTCTTTAAATAGACCAGATGAAGGGTAGAGCATTAGGCTTGTCTAAACAGTATGCAAGTCAGCATGGGGCTATGCGTTTTCAAGGAGAGCAAAAATGGATTAATTCCAAGAGCGCAATATAGCACTGAGAATAGCCTAAGTGTAGGAATTTAGGCTCAAACTTTTAAAGGCATATTTTCCATTGATTTAAAGGGAATATATTCCTCTTCTTCATGAGCAGATATCATACTTCTAAAATCATGACATTAGTACCTAAGTACAATTTATGTTACCAAGCTTCTGCTTTGCTAGTGTGTCTGAGGGTTTAAAAATAGCTGTCGGATGTTTACACGCAAAGGAGTGTAAAGCAGAGCTGAACTGAACGGCAGTCATTTTGGTCCCTAGAACTAGAGATTTAATGTATTTTAGTGCTCAGAGTTGTGCTATACACCTAGCACAATTTTCAGGAAGCTGAGAAGTGTGTTAGGCAGCAGACTTTGGGTGCTCGTCTCCTAAACAAAGGCAGAGCCTAGAATCCCCGTGCTTCAAAAAGTCCTGCCTCACCCCCCACACCTTCAAGCAATTTTACATCAGAACAGCATCCAGTAAAATAAAATCTCCTACTGCAAAAGAAGAGATCCATAATTTGTGTCAGTACCTTAAAATGCTGTATACCCTGTCAAAACAATCCTAACCATAATTGACAAGATTCCCTGATCTGCTTGGGTTTTCCAAATGTCTGACTGCAGAGCTATGAAGAAGCTCAGTGTCTGGAAGCCTTTACCTGCCGTGATTTTCTTCCCAGGTTACTGGGGGCTTTGAAGTTGCCAGGCTTCCTGCAGAGTTGGGCCCCAACTCTCAGAACAATCTGGCACAGAACCAGTCAGGAAACACTCAGAAAAAGTCCCTATCCATTGACAAGCAAATTAAGATTTTCTTTTTCTTAATTAACCTGCTCCAACAAGGCAGGAAAACCTGAAAGGTCAGCTTTGAGGAAAGAGCAGTAGCTGCTTGGATCAGAACGTATGTTTGCTCAAGGATATCTACTGGAGAAAGGAGTTGCATTTTCAACAATAACACAGGTTCTCACATTTGGGTTACACTTCAGGACAGGTAGTGTTAGCAAATCTTGAAAACGTGTTTTCATTGGCAGAGAGGTAAGGGCCTGAAGCTGCATTCCCCTCTCCTTCCCCAGCAACCAAACACTGCAGCCAGCTGCCGTTCCTGTCAATAGAGAAAACTCAGTCCGAGGCTGCACAGATAAATCACCTTCTTCGCTTTAAATAATAGTGAGCCACTGCTCTCCTTTTATCACAGTGGAGAAGCACACTCAATTTATTCTGTGTCTTTTTTGGGACAAATTGGCTTACATACTTTTTCATTCAGTTATTCGGCTTTTGTGTTGTCCTTGGCTTAACTCACAGAACTAATATTTCATGAGCACAGGTAAGAGCTATTGCTCTCCTTCAGCTTTCTGCCTGCTTTATTAACATGAACTACGTATGGAGTTGCATCAATTGTAAATACAGGGTCAGATCCTCTGCTGATACAAATTGTCTCAGCTTTTTTGAGCTGCCTGGAGGTAAGTCAATGTGTCTGTGCTTCAGCAGGCACCTCACTGTGAGTATCCAGCAGCACAGTGAGCAGGGAGCCCCCTTCCAGTCACAAAGAAAGGAAGGGGAGCTTCAGCCTAATAGCAGCCTTAGCACCTTTATTTACTGCGCAGCCTGACAGCAGGATGCCATGAAGGAAGCCTTGATTGAGGGTTTTCATCTGATCTGCAGCTCCTTGCAGGACAGCGAGGAGCAGCTGCATAACTGATACCACTGGGGAGCTCTGCTCTCTAACTGTGGGGTATTTGTGGATTCCCGCGGACACTGCACAGCCCCTCCTGGTGTTGCTGCACATGTGTGTTGTGGCTTTTTGCTTAGTGACAGTTTTTAAATGCAGTGATAGGAAGCTTTCTAGGCAACTGTTTAGCCCAGGACAGAGATGTGACTGTTATCTTATTATCTTGATATTATTCAAGTCAGCCACATGCCTCATTCTTCGTACAGACTAAACACCCTGTGGAAGTGTAAGGAATAAATGATATGGGCTCAGTGTGCACTGCAGACTTTCAAATGCAGGCTGACTTGTTTCATGTAAATCACCTTCTGGGCTATGACTGAATCACAGAATATTCATGGTTGGAAAGGACCTCCTAGATTACCGAGCCCAGCCATACCCACAGCAACAAAACCCGAAATATCCCGATCAAACACAAGTTTAAAAAAACCAAAAATAACCCTGTAAGTACCTACCTCTAGAGCACATCCTGAACAACCACATCTACACAGAAGCTAATTTAGAGTCTGTATCTGTAGATTACAAGCACTATTATTTCCCTGTAAAGATGAGGTACAGATCAGAAACAGGTGCTAAATGCAGGATGAAGGTTTAAATAACATCTGATTTTCAGAATGAAGCTCATCCTTGGCTCTTCAGCTGATTTTCAGAATACTTACAACTTTTGGAAAGTGTGTTCTGGTTGCACATAACGGGACTACCTTGGGTATCTAGCTAGTACAGCCCATGCAAATGAAATGCCCTTGACATGGAGTATATTTTCAGCTGTTTAATCAGCTCATGATTCAAGCAGCTGTTTTGAGAAGACAAAGCACCATCTCTCTTATATATCGCTCCAATGCTCCCGAAACCTCCAAGACTGAATTGTAGAGAGAAACAGCAAAAAATATGTGTGTCAAAAGGAGCTTTATAAATAATTTATAACAAATCCAATCCAGCGTGGCTCAGATTTTGTCCTCAAAGTCAACACAACATCAGCTGTGAGGGGAGTTCCAAAGCTGATTTGCTTGGATGCCATCATCATTTGAGCCAGCAATGTGTCCAGGTGGCCAAGAAGGCTGGCCTCCTAGCCTGTGTCAGGAATAGTGTGGCCAGTAGGACCAGGGAAGTGATTCTACCCCTTTACTCAGCAGTGGCAAGGCCACATCTCAAGTACTATGTTCAATTTTGGGCCCCTCACTCCAAGAAGAACACTGAGGCACTAGAGCAAGTCCAGAGAAGGGCAACAAAGCTGGTGAAAGGTCTAGAGCAAACATTTATGAGGAGTGTCTGAAAGAGTTGGGGTTGTTTAGCCTGGAGAAAAGGAGGCTCAGGGGAGACCTTATTGCTCTCTACAACTACCTGAAGGGAGGTTATAGGGAGGTGAGGGTTGGTCTGTTCTCCCAAGTAACAAATGATAGAACAAGAGGAAATGGCCTTAGGTTGTGACAAGTGAAGTTTACATCAGATATGAAGAAGAATTTCTTTACTGAACAGGTTATCAGACTTCCCAGGGAAGTGGTGGAGTCCCCATTCCTGGAGGTATTTAAGAGTCATGTAGACATAGTGCTGAGGGATATGGTTTAGTCAAGGTCTTGTCAGTGTTAGGTTAACGATTGGACTTGATAATCTTAAAGGTCTTTTCCAGTCTAGGAAATTCTGTGATTCTGTGATGACAGAAGAAGGGGAATGGCGTTGCACTATCCCAGCTGGGCTGGAGATGCCCTTCTACATGGGGCTCAGATGGGGGGATGCTGCCAGCTCTGCTTGCCCCTAGGAAGAGCTCACAAACCAGATTTTTGGGAGACTTTTACTCTGGACTAGCTTGCCAACTGCCAGGGTGATCTGCTACATATAGGAAAATCTATTGGTTTTCCTGTGGATGATGTGTAAGTCCTGAAGGTGATGATTTGCTCAGTGTTTGTAGTTCCAATAGATATTGAATGAAAAATACACAGCTGGAGGATTCTTTTCCATCTTTTACACTTGGCAAATTCACTGTTCTATATTTCCCTTGTCACTGTCAGCAGCATCAAAATGGAAAATAATACATAGTGGTCTGAAGGTGGAGATAAAAGACGCATTTAGATAACCACAGAAGAGGGTAGAAATAATTATAAAGAATGAATTTTTCCTACCTTTGGATTTTCTCCTCTTCTGAAATGTAATACTACAAGAGCATAGTTCAGTCTAAAATATCACACAATTTAGGAAATTCTCCACAGACATTTTTTTTCTTCTTTTTTAAAGAAGTTATTTTGGTTTGGTTTGTTTTTCACTGAGACTTCATCTTTGTTCCTGTGTTTTCATGCACTGGTTTATTATCTGTCATGATCTGTTCAAGAAAAGACATGGATTCTTTGACTCAGAACCTCACAGGTAGCTGGGGAAGAAATGTGCCTTAAGGCTCTTTTGTCTTCACAAGTAATTTATCTGTAGTTCTAAAGACTATCAGCCAGATCAACAGTTTCACTGATACTGTGCTGATGATTACTGCCAAAAGATCTTATTCTACATAGCTGTGTTATTTGTGGTTTAGGATATTCGACAATGGATTAAAGACTGAATCCTGTTCTCACAGAATCACAGAA
>WEIS01106897.1:0-11270 GCA_013389965.1 Todus mexicanus | reverse complement strand
TTTTTTTTTACCAAGGTAAGACTCTGTTAGATCAGACCTTGGTATATAAAGCAGTTAGCCAGTGGTATCTGAAAACCTGATCCCGTGACTGTATAAACATGGTTAAATGTATGTTCTCATAGAATATGTTTATCAAGATGCCTGTGCTTGATGCCTTCTGTGGCTTTGGTCATACCTATACGTGCAAGTAGTTTGCTGTACTTTGTGTGCACTGTGCACATGACGAAGAACATGGTGCTTCGAATGTGGCATCTGTGTTTACTGTAACACCACGTGTTGCCTTGGGCGAACAGGAAAATCTGTATTTTACAGAAAAAGCAAGACCAGCTTTTAACACAGTCAGTGTTTCCAGGTGGAGGCATAAATAAGAGCATTACCTTCAAGTTCTAGCCTTCATTTTCAGTAAGCTCGTCGTAAGCATTTTGTTGCTTCTGATCAGGGGGAAACCAAGGCTGTGCAACAGCCACGCTGCACTTACGTCTGTCGGACATCTGAGTCTGTAGAAGCATTGTGGGATTTAGCTGGAGATGTGTTGTCTCTACCTGTGTGCTGCTGGCAGGTGAGTGAGGGCCCATGGAAAGCCAAGCTAGACCGTTTCAGATTGTAGAGTCCTCTTCCGTGTTTTGCATTGTGTCTGTGCGTGCAAACAGCATGAGCTGTGAATAAAGAGAAATAAAAATATTCTCTCTGAAAGTTTATTGACCAAAGGCTTCTGGTTTAACAAATCCAAATTTTACGTGTTCCAAAGACCGATTTCCGGATGCCATTGGGAAAAGTGTCGGGCCACATTCAAATTAGCTTTATTGTTCCATAAGATCTTACTGGAGTACAAGGTTAATTAGTACCATAGGCAATATACATTATTCATCACAGCAATCGGGCTTTTCTTCTGTTGGCCTGTTGTGTGCAGCAAATGTTTTCCCTTCCAATAAGAAATCCTTGATAAATTATTTTCTTATTTATTCCTTCTAAATCAGATTTGCGATATATAAATTATGCGGGTGCTCTGATGCTGATGGAAAACATTTCAGGTGTCAAAAGGACTGTAATTTTAATGTTTAACTCCTGGCTTACTTAGGCATAGACCTCCAGGACCGTGGGAGATACAAGATGTTTTTATTAAAGCTCATCTTCAGACCCAAACTGAGGATAGCACTAGTGGTTTTTATCAGTAATGTTTTCAGTGCTAATTATCAGCGATATCTCATTGCAGGTGCAAAGTGCTGAAGTTGCGTTGCTGCTACAGCGCTGTGGCTGCTTGCAATATCCCAGCACAGATCTCCATTCCCACCCTGAGGATTGCACCTGAGGAAGGCTCTTTCTAGTAGGGCTCTGTCAAGCAGGAGGGCTAAATATGAGGCGCCTGTGGATACCTCCTAGTGGCAGGTCCCGCTCTGCCGCAGGGTCCCACATGAGCAGGACATGGCAGGGTAGATGCTGACTGAATGGTTTGCACAAGCTCTGAGTGGTGGCTTTCCCTTGCAAAGCCTGTTTGTCAGAGGATTTGTCTTCTGTTTTTTAGTTCAAGAAACCAGCACTACCTCATCCTCAGTCCGCTAGAGAAGGAGCATGCAGATAGAGGAGTTACACAGTGCTGTGATTCATCTCATCCTTCGTGCCCTAAAGGCAAAGCACTTTCACCCCTGAGATCCTGTTGCCTACTGTCTCTAGCTTTCAGGAGGCTGAGTCACTCCCATATCCTGAGATTATGGTGCTGCAGGTGCCTATAGCTTCCAGAGCAGCACTTGAAAACCACGGTGAGCTGCACTGATCCCTCTGCCACGGTTGCCAACTTAAAAAATAATCCTAATCTGAAAGGTCTTTGAGAGGTCTTTCATGGCTGCTTTCTAGCACTGACATCTCACCCAAGCTGCCTTCTGGAGTTTTCCAACCTCCTGTCAGATGTTATATTAGTGCGTAGATGGGCATTAGGAGGAAAAACTGAGACACAGAGCCTGGGTGTCTTGCTGAAGGACCCACGAACCAATTTTGACAGAGTTGGGAGGCTCAGGCATTCTTCTGCCATCTTTTCTTCAAGATCATTAGCAATTGCTATGATCTCTCTTGCTCTCCTGAAAAGGGCTAGAAGGCACTTGCTTTCTAACAGAAGATGGTGGAGCCTCCTTGCCCAGCTGGGCTTGCCTTGCAAAGTGCTGCTGCGCTGTGCCCAGGGGGCCAACTTACACTGACATGGCTGAAGGATAAATATGGCAGAGTTTTACCTTAAATAGCCTGCGGCAACAAATCCACCGTGCTATCCCAGCCTCGCTGAAGCCATCACAAGGAATTCTTGAGATTCCTTTGCGATCAAATCGACAAGTAAATATTTTCCGGTAATTTTCTGACTCACTTCCCTTCTGCCCTTCTTGTTTGGTACGAACATTGTTTTTCCCCTCCCGAGCTTCCCTTTAGGAGGAGCAGAGTTCTCTGCTTAGGTGACTGCCGTGCTGCTTGCCTCCTCCTGGCTGAGGCCAAGGGAAATGTCGTGGCATGATTTTTGCAGCCTAATGAAGAACACAACATTGGCTTTGTGTCAGTTAGTAGAACACAAATGTGTACTTTGAAAGCAGGTACCCTGGTGTGTCAGGGGCAGTTTGGAAGCAGTTTTTCAGCACGAAGAGGTGGGTAGATAAATGTCCAAATGACACTTGCCTATCAAACAACTGGCAAATGTGTCTGGTCCTTGATTTAGATTCTATCATGATGTAAATAAACGAGCAGTCGCGGGAGTGTAAAGAGGTGATGATGAGTATTATTCTTTTCCTCTGATTATTACCCACTGTTTTAAAACATGGAGCTGAGATGCCTTTCAGAACACATCTGCTCTTGCATGAAACTGTATTTGTAGAGTTATTTGGGTTGCTTCAGGTTAAAACAGAAGGGTGTGCACACAATGTTTGCTAAAAAGTTGATGATAGGCAGCCGAAGAGTAAGTAAATTGTACCTAAAATACAATTATGTAGATCACTAGAAGTGGAATGGCTTTGTCAGTGTAGTCTTTAAGAGTCTCATCAATAACTTACAAGCCTCAGTAATGTGCAGTGCTCATACGCGACTTTGTTGCACACTGTTATGACACAAAGGTGAAGGAATTCAAATTTTTTAAGCACTCCTGGTGACAAAAAAAAAATAAATTCACAGCAATCGGTGTGTAAATTTAGTGCTGTGTTGTAGATCAGCGTGTTTGAAAGTATTAATGAGGGAAAATCTGTGGATGCTGTGTCTATAGATGTCTGAAATAGCTTGTGGGGGCAAGGACTAGTCTGTGTGGCTGATAAATAATAGAAGAGCTCTGCGCCCTCTCTTCCCTTTTCTTAGGTTTACATGACATGAAGCACTACTTGGAGAAAGTAGCGTGGTGTTCGGTCTGTACTGGAATATAACAAAAGCCATTGCTGTTCCCAGAAAAAGCTACATTTATGTTTTGATTTTGAAGTAGCTATAGCCTATAGCTCTGCTGAATCTGAAGGGGAGAAGAAGTTATTAATTGCCACGGCCAGCTGGCATCGTGAGTGGAGAAAAAGCCATGAGACTGGAGGGTATGCGTAAGGGGGGAAAAAAAGCCCTTGGGTTTTGCTTTGGCCACATAGATATAACCAGCAACTGGAGAATTTGTTATTGTTTCAGCTGTACTTAAAAATACAAGCAGCTCATATACCTGATGGCCCTACCTGAAGAAGGGGAGGTTTGTCCTACCAAGCCGCTGTTTGGAAGAGCTGGGCTGAGGCGCAGCACATCGGGCAAGCTACTGACATAGCATTTGGCAGGCATTGTGGATAACCTACAATATCTTTTTCTGTTGCTTTTATCCTATAAATGTTTCATGTCTACTTATTAAAGAAGGATGTCACCCTGGCACTAAGTGACTCTGACCTGTGCTTTCCTGAGAATGACCTCATAAACTCAAGTTTATCTTTTCTTTTTTCTTTTTTTTGCCCCCCCCCAGTGCTATATTTTGGCCTCTGCTTTGATTTTATTTATTTTTCCTCCTGTAGTCGCTACAGGAGATCAGAGTCTCCCAGATCTTTAAAAATCACCATGTTTTAAATCTTAATTTCTTGGAGGAAAAAAGAATCAGGTCCTACTTTAAACACCTTGTTTATGTTTTATAAAAGGCAATAAAGAGAATGTATGATTTGCTGGGCTTTAAGGTAGCAACAACTTAATGTCAGTAGCAGTAACACATGGCTAGTGTGGCCTTTACAAAACCAGGGGAGTTTTGCAATTGATAATGAAGAAAAAAGGGCTGAGCAGTCAATTTCAGGTATGCTTCTTGTATACTTGCCTTTTTCGGCTGGAATTCCCAGGGCTTTTGTCACAGCATCAAACATGTGTTGTACATAGACGATGTCACTACTTTTATTTTGAGTGATGAGAAAGGAAAGCAAAGCAAAGAAAGGACTTGACTAAAATCATGTGTGAGTCAGTGGAAAATTGTCCTTCCCAATCTTGTACTTTACTTTCTAAACTGCACATCCAGGCAGATACAGTGACTGTTACTTCTCATTATTAAGTATAGACATGTATCTATTATATTTTAGCTGGTCTTAATGACTTGCTCTCCTAGCAATGGTTAGCTTCAGTGATTTGTAGTTTTCAGTTGAAGGGTTTTTTTTCGTACATACCTAGGGCAGGATTTCAACTGTAGCTCAGTCAAACTCTTTATTACATTTTATATTGCATGTTTTCGTAGTCTGCAGGGTATTCTCCACTAGGTTAGGAAAGCTGGAGACAGGAGAACATGGTTGATCTGTGAGTATTTGATTTCTAATGTCTTAAGCTATTGGGGAAATAGAAGGTATTTAACATGATGTAGAAATTCCAGTGCTAAGTAGTTGGTATTACTAAGCTATCTGTACCTTCCCTTCTAGAAAAGACTGGATTAAATATTTTGCTCTGTGCTGACTTGCCAAAAAGGATGATTTGCAGCTTTTTCTCTTTTGCTGAAGCACCAGATTTTTAAAAACGTGTTCCAACGTTTGCTTTAAAATAGCATGCCAAAGTGAATGGTGTCTCTACATATTTAATTATCTCTTGAAAAGAGTGCAAGTGGATCAGTGCCTTGCAAAGCAATATGCCTCTGGTTTGCATCCTGTGGCCACGGCACTAGATTTCTTCCTCTCAGGTAAAAATGAAAACAAAAGCTCTTAGTGTCTTCATGGAAAACTGGCATTCTACTGCTTAGACAAAACCCCTCAGACTTGCAGCTTCTGCAGTCAGAAGATTAGCAAGCCAAAACATGCAAGTGCAAAGTTTCCTATAAACGATGAATAACTAGTGTGTGGAAGTGGAGCCTGCTGTGAGCTTTCAGTCCCTTCAGCTGCACGGTTTTGTAATGTAATGCTATCAGGATATTTCATTGTACACAGAAGGGCAAGGGAATAATAAAATATACGTGCTACAATTCCCACGTGAGGTTGAGTTCCTTGAATTTATCAAGCTTGCTGGTGTGCCCTCAGAAATTTTCCCCCAAATGATGACTGGTTCTTTAATTACACTTAGTCAGAGCTATGTTGTTGGTGGTGTTTGAGCCTACAGATTGAATTTAGTAATGTAAGTATCATTAATCTGGCGAAATAAAAATGCCGAGTTTTTTAATAAGGTCTCAATTTAATGTTTTTAAATGCTCTGAAGAGATTTAATGCTAAACCAGTTGATATAAATCTACTCGGCTCCTCTGCAATTGTCTCTCTCAAGCATGTACCTCTCTTCAAGGGGAATCGCCTCGCACTAATTTCAAAGCTGTTCACTGCCTGCATGAATTTGATGGACTCTCGCTTTTATTGTTAAAAGTTGTTAACATCAGAGGTGACCAGGAAACTCAAGTGGCAGAGTCTATATATAGTGTTAATTGTCCTGTATGTTTTATAGAGTACCACAGAAAAGCCCCAGTCTTTCTGTTATGCTCTAGTTGCCTAGACCGTGTCTGAAAGAGTTTGGAAGTTTGAATTTTACTTTCTTTTAAGCCTTACAAGTGAGTTTTTAGTTTTTGGCCCATGTTTTGGTGGACTTGTCTATATAACAGGCTATGCCTTGCATTTTGAGCTTGTAAACGGAGATGTATCAGTCCTAGTGCTTGATCTTGGTGGCTTTAAGGTGTTGGGAGATGGAGCTCTGTAGCAGCAGCAGCCTGGCACATTGAGGTTTCACGCAGTGCTAAATGAAGTAGAAATATGCCATTGTTTTCATGATTACATTTGTTTATGCTTAAATAAGCTCCAGTTTTTTTTCCTGTGGCATTTTGTTTTTCCCTCTTTTTTTTTCCTTTTTTTTTTTTTTGCCAAGCAAATCATTAAATTGGAATGTTTTAGATGAGGAAGGGAGAGCATTACTTGGGTTGTGTTCTAATTTAAATATATATGAAACAGGCTAGGTTGGCATTTCTTCTTACAGAAAGCTTGAAGGCTTCTTCATTAAGCCTATGTTCATTCAACGTCTGTGGACCTGCCATCATTTACACCGGTGGTGCAAAGTGAGTCCAGATGAACTCCCTTCCATTTTTAGTTTCTGAGTCTGGGAGAGCTGAGAAGACCTTGCCTTGGGGGTCAGGATGTAGCTGCTTGCATGTCAGTGAGTGTGTTTAGCCATCCTAATAGTAAATATTGTGGTTGAGAGGCAGTGGTATTCACAGGGGAGCTGAATCACTGCAGTTGCTTCAGAGCAACAAAGAGCGGAAGCTGTACCAGCCTTGAAGATGAATCGGCATTGCGGTGATTAAAAAGATATACGTTTCCCATGTTCCGTGTAGGAGTCTGCGTTGTTTTCCCTGGGGATTTTCATCAGTCTGTAAATAAAAGATGCTGACGTTTCCTTGGGGAGCAGCTTAAGGTTTGAGAGCATCATTTGCTATCAGATACTCCTCATTAGGCAGTGGCTGGCAAAGGGGCAGGAGGGTAGAGTGCTGAGCTTTAGCTCTTTTCCTCTCCCTCACTGAGTCTCCCCTTCTCTTTTTGGGGCTTGGTGTCCCACTGCCTAGCTGAGATGAGGGAATCTCTGTGGATCAGCCTCCCCAGGCATGGGGAGGGAGAGTGGAGGAGAGAAGTTTTCTTGGGGGCTTGAGGCTGTGTGAAGTTTAAGAAGTCCGAGTAAATACCGTGTCCCGTGTCACCGAGCAGGGAGCCTGCGGATTTGCAAGCGCAAGACTGGCAGGGTGTGGATGCTTCTGAGTACCACAGTGTAGTTAATGAGTGCTGCTGCTTTTCTTCCATCAATATGTGAGTGGCTTGGCAAGCAGACCAGGGAAGACGAGGGGCAGCTCATGAGCCCAGTCGCTGTCCTGCTCTTTAATTATTACTGGTTTCAAATCCCTTTCAGTATTCACAGCTCAATTTACTTGTTAATTGGCCCTTCTAATAATCAAAAGACAGAGACTCCAAAAGTCAGGGAGTGCGTTCTCCTGGCAGTGCCACTGTGTAGCTGTGATAAATTATCTGTGGCAAATATTCTGTTGCCTTGTGGCACTTGGCCTCTGTCAATTCGCACTTTTTCTACCGGGTCTGGTGGCCTCCGACGTGAAAGCTGGTTCAGGAAGGCAAAAAAGCTGAGGGGAGAGTGACTGCTGAGTGCTGTGGTGCTGCTGGAGCAGGAGAGTGCTGAGGCACAGAGGTGGGTGCTGTTGCAGGAGAGTTTCTGCTGCTGGGAGTGGTGGTAGAACAGTGGAAATCACACAGCTCATTCCCCAGACAGTCAGTGAGGAGCTCAGCACAGAGCATATGTTGAAATGAATTATCAGCAGCTTCTCCTAAGGTACCAAAACAAGATTTCTCATTTTCACTACCTCTCTTGGCTTCCTGTGTCCACCTCCTGCTCCTGTTCCCTGTTAGATCCAAGGTGGAGCATAACCCAGCTTCCTTGGCACGTGTGGCTCTTCTCTCTGCCATCACATACGCCACAGCATTTTGCTGGAGCTGCTCGAAATGCATCTATAATTATCGAGTACATATCTGCTCTCATTTCCCTCCCACTCATCCTCTGCTACCTTGCAAGTGGAATCATCGCCTTCTGGAGGGGAGAGGGGGGCTGGTCAGGCAGTTCTGCTCTGGTGTAGCAGCGTGTGCAGGAAGAAAAGAGATGCAACACCCATCCTGCCCCCAGCAGCTTTATAGTATAGAGCGACGAGTTCGCTTTTCCAGATCTTTCTCACGGGTGCATGTGGGTATTGTCTGGGCCTTTGGGGATGCTGAATCCTCTGCTTTTTACAAGAAGGCAGCACTTGCAGTTTTTCCTGGTTGCTTCTAAATGACTTATTTACTTTTTCGGGCCATCACAGAATTGGTAAACCTTTTTCCATGGAGATGGTTTATCAAGTTTGTCCTGCTTATCCGGAGTTGAGAAGTATCCAGTTGTACGTTTGGAACAGTCAGTGTAATTTTGGAGGAAGTTTCAGGAAATATTACCATGTTGCTTGTGAGATGCTAAGAAACTTTCTTCCTCGTGGGTGTTTTCCTTCAACTGATAACTGGTCAGTCTCCAAGGACAGCCCTTTCAGAGAAAAACCAGACGTACCGTGCATTAATTTCTTCTTAATCAGTTCTTTTGCATCATCAGCAAGAGATGTTGACCATGAAAGAAATATGCAAACCTTCTTTTCACCCTTTACGCTAATAAAATTTGCAAAAGAGCCTCAAAGGAGAAACCGGTTCCTTAATTTCTTGGTAAGTTTGTGGAAAGTGAAGGGAAGGTTTTCTGATTTGTTAACAGGACTTGGCAAACCCCTTTGGGAGATGCTGGGATCCATTATAGCCGCATGTCTGCGCAGAAATAAGTCTGCAAAAATAACCAGCTGCACTGAGTACATTGAAAACACCAGTCATGATACTGCTTTGAATAATACACTACTGAGGGATCTCGCTGGAGGTGAAATAGGATATAACATGGGAGAATCAAGAGTGAGTGTTGAAAACCTGGAGATAACTAGCTGTAATGGGTAATTACTTAAAAATATCTTTTAGTTTCTCTTATTCATAGGCTTCAGCGGATCAGAATTTTCTAGTCTGTCTCTAAAAGCAGTAATTTCTTTTTTTTTTCTTCTTTGTTTTCATGGAAAGTAATGAACTGAACACAAGCTGATTTGTTGCAAGAAAGCTTCTACCCTGTTAACTAGGGATATAAAGAATTCATGATGAAAATGTCATGAGCCCGAGTTGCAGTTTTCATGTTAACCCATCCTTTGGATTTATTTTTTATTTTCCTGGTGGAAGGGGATGTTGGTGGGAGGTGAGGATGTCTGCATTCGTAAAAATATGTGGCTGCTTAGCAGAACAAAACCAATAAATTATTAGGAAGCAAGTTTTTTTTCAAAAAAAGGTCAGTAAACCCGGAGTTCAGTGGGTTTTCCAGCTCTCTCTGGAGGCAGGTGGATGTAGCGGGTGGCTGGGGCAGGGCTGGTGTATTGGTCGAGCAGCCAAAAGGGAGATATCTTAGTAGCATCAGTGCTTGGGAAGAAATGTGACTCAAGCCTGGTTAGTACAGACTCATCTTGGAAAAGAGTAGGTTTCAGGCTGCACGTATTGCTTTGCTTTTTTGAAAAAATGTGCAAAAAAGTGTTGGGATTAGTAACCTGTGAGGAGGCTTTCTGTCATCTAACTTATTCATGTTGGTTGTTTCATAGGATGCCATTTATGCAAACAGGATGGTTTTAGGGTGCTGGTGTTCGTTTGCAATTGATAGGTCCCAGTTTTTCTTAAGCCCAAAGTGACCAGCTTTAATTGCCATGTGGTAACCATATCTAAGTAGGTACAGGAGTGTGGGGAAAGAGGGAGAGGCGAGGAAACAAGTAGAGTATTGGCCGTGTGTTGTTGCTTCTTCTAGTTAATGGTATCAGAGTATTGCAAATGTATGCATGCAGAAGTTGTGCAGTTGGCTTGAAAATCATGAATTTAAAATCCTCCTTATTTGTGGAGTTCTTTCATTTGCCTCACAGATTTTTGAGCCTTTAGTTTTCATTTTCAGGCTTTGCTTGGCAAATGTGGAGCCTGGAAACCTAATTAGAAAAAGAAGGATGGAGGCTGTGATTTTAATGGGTCATTTAGTGTAAAATAGCAAATATGACGAAAATAAGAGACATGGCAAGAGTGGCAGGAAAATGTAAACAAATGTTTTGCAAATGATACCAGTTGCTGAATGCTCCAGCTGAGGGGCTTGCTCCAGGAATAACCACGTTAGGTTTTCTGGCTTGAATTTGGTACTAGATGAGATGAGATTAGTATAATAAAACCCATTTGGCTTGAACATTTCAGTGCTTTGCATCTAACGTCTGTTTCATCACAGGGGCGGACAACTGTACCGATCTGGAGATCAACCTCGCTGTTTGCATCAGTAATAGTCTCTGAGAGAACCTGAAATAATAGAGCTGAGTTTTGGGAATATGTACTGCTTTTACCTAGGCTATATGAATTCTCCGTTGGAGAAAAACAAACATTAGTCCCCAGCATCGCTGTTCTGTCACTTTCTTGCCTAGCAGATTAAGATATTATCCATGGTGTAGTAAATAATTTAAGATCAATACACTTGGCAAGTTCTTATCTTGTCCAGGAGGCTGACGATGAAAAATTATACAGCGTGTTTCCAAACGAAGTGTTGCATACATGATAAATAGTCGTTAAATTGCTCCTCACAGATGACATCATACCTAATAATACATTAAGGGTGTTTGTATCTCTGCAGCTCCCAGGAGTCAATTATTTTGTCAGTTAGTGCTGCCTCATGGAAGCAGCAGATTTTTTTTCACGAGAGCCATGAAGGAGAACCTAAAGTGAATGTGTTAGTGGGAAACATGGCATTGCAAGCCCAGCGTAGGTGAAGTGAATACTTAAAGTTGTAGAAAACCTTAAGGCTGATGCTTTTTTCTCTTTACTTACTGGCATTATCAAATGGCCGAAGTGTGGAAGCAAATGTTCAGCCCTAAAGACAATGGGGAGCAATAGAAATCTTCTAAATCGGGCCACGCGTCTCCAAGTTGAGCACACGCTTAATGCTTGTGTAGTGCCCTGCCTAGAAAGAAGGTTTTAGCTTTTTTGATATGTGTTTATTAGCTCCCCAGTCACTAATGGTGTCTACATGAAACTCGAAACTCAGCCCAGGTTAGAAGCTGCTGCTGAAATGTTGAAAACTGCCTCCTAGTTGTAGCACAATGATTTACACATTGAGTTGCACTTCATGTATTTCACTGTTGATGCTAATATGCAAGCAGTCAGTGTACCTATGTCTATCATATATGGCATATATCGTATATGCCTTAACTGTTTTAGCAATGTTTTAGAAGTTTTTTT
>WEIS01106844.1:0-13380 GCA_013389965.1 Todus mexicanus | reverse complement strand
GCTTGACTGAATATATTGAGGATACAAATACGGACAACAGTTCTGGTTCGGTTGTACTAATGGATTATTTTGTGTGTGATATGTCAGCAGGGTTCTCATCCACAGCCAAAAAAGCAAATAAAGTGTTAGGAATTTTTAAGAAATGAGCAGAGCACAAAATTCCAGGCTTTATTATGGTCTATATCCATGGCGAGCTGCATCTTAAATACTATGGTCAGGTCTGGTCCCCCAGCTCCGAAAACAAAAATGAAAAAGATGCAGAAAAAAGTGACAGGGATAACCAGTTATAGAAGAGTTTTTGTATGGAGAAAAAGTGAATGTATTAGGTCTTTCCCAAAGACATGACTTAGGGGGATAGAATAGAAAAGTGCAAAACCAGATGTGTCCTGTAAAAGTTGAACAGGGTATGCTTCAAAGTTATCACCTTGGCTTTTTGAAGCACATGATCCATAACTTGCTGAGAGACTATTCTGGACAGTACGCTATCCCTATATCTTTCTCATATGCTGCCAGACATCTGCTGTTGGTAGCTATTGGAGATAGGGGAAGGGCTGTTGGTCTGATACAGCAGAGCTTTTGGGATGTAAAAATGTCAGAACAGGCAGATGTCAGCTACCTGATTTTTTATTTTTTTTTATTTGATCAAGCTGTGCATTGTGAGGTCATAATACTTTCCCACCTACTCCTAACTTTCCTGTTATTTTGAAAATTATTTGGTTTGAAGGGAGGTTTTGTATGTTTTGTGGTTTTATCTCTTGAGCAGAAAGCATGATCACTACCTTTTCAGACTTCCTCTTCCCTTTGAAAACACTGTGTGAAGAGTATAAAATATCCCAGAGTTTCACTGACTTACCATTTTTAAGGAGACATTTCCCAACTAGCATGACTTTAACTTCCATAGAAATTCTGAAGAACTTCTATGACTGCTAAAAACCAAGAAAGATACTAGCCCTTAATTGACAGCTAATCCAAAATTGTTTTAAATATTGTCTGTGTTCTACAGAGCTGAATCTTTGACTTTTTAATTGTGCAGTTTTACTAACCAGATGCTTGCTATTGAATGAACTTGGGGTTACAGAAATAAAAACAAAGATGATCAGATATTTAGCTTAAACTGTTATCTTTCTACAGTCTTCAGGTCTAGGTCTCTGAGAAAGAAACACAGCAACAATGCCTAGAGCAGAATTTTTTGTTAACTTCAACCATGTTATTGAATGGAAAGGACATGTTCCACCTTAGGGCACTCAAGAAGTACAACAGCTGCTCTCAGAGCCATATACACAGACCCTTGTGAATAAACTGAGCCCAGGGAAAAGACAGTATTTGTTTCCTTGTCCAGTGGATACAGGCTTTGCAAGTGCTGGCCCATGCCCCTGCTGTGGAGTGGGGAACAGAGGCAGGATGATGAGCAGTTGTTTTGAGGTGACTAAAAATACTAAAAAATATTTCAGAGCATTAGCCTCAAATGTTGCAAAGGGCTGCATGATATGTGTCGCTTATAACACACTAGGCAAAATATCAGAAGTATGCCGAAAACAATTCCATTTGGACTAGTAATACATTATTAAACTACTAGGGTTTTTATTCGATTGGTCTACTGTAAGTGTTATGATACTTCTGCAGTGTGCTTTGGCAGGTGGTAGGTGCTGTCCTGTAAAACTGCCAGGAGAGTATGATAGTTAATACATTGGCTTTATGGTATATACACTTGAAAAGGGCACTCAAAGGGGAAATTAGGTATTTAGCAACTTCCCTCACTCTCAGAGAAACTCCTGGCCAAGTTTACTCCATAAATGCCAGTGAGCATCTTCTGCAAGAGAACATGCAGTGGACTTCAGTAGGCTTTATCTCCCCTGCTTATTTTTCATTGTTGTGTAGGAGATGCCACTGATCTCCAACATGCTGCTCTGAAATGAATTTTTTCAAGGCCTCGCCTATTTAGCAGAGTAGTCTTAAGTTTAGGCCACTAATAAATGGTGATACTGCCTTTGTGCAGGAAGGTGAAAGAGCGTTACAAGCTGAGAACCTGGCCAGCTGTAGGAAGTGGTGAGTAGATGAGGGAAGTGATGAGTAGAGCCTTGTGGAACTACTTCATCTCACCTCATCTGCAAAGTAGCTGCTGTCAGAAGTAAAAGAATTAAGGATCTGTAATGCTCATTATGCCAAAGCAAGATGGGCAAAAGCAAGGTCCTGATTTTTACACATGACAGAGTTGTCAGTAGTGATGGGAGTGATCTAAATGGAAATTGCTCAGAGATCTGCATATATCTCAATTTAGAAGCCTGAATATAAGCCAAACACACTGATATCTAGCTGTGTAGATATGGCGTTTAGGGACAAGATTTAGCAGTAGACATGTTGGACTCAATTATCCTGAAGGTCTTTTCCAACCTAGATGATTCTGTGACTCAGTGTTCTTCCAAAAGAAGGTAGGAGGTTAGACTTGACCTGCAGAGTTCTCTTTCAGTCTGGACTCCTGTGAGATTGTGATTCCCAAACAGGAAGACAGAGTAGGGGAGAGGACTTTCAACTGAATCATAACAGGGAGAATGAGGGGCTTACCCAAAGGAATAAGAGTAGTACAGATATAAAAGGCGGTATGATTTACTTTAGAAGAGAAATTAATTTTCAGGTTGATGCTTATTTTTTTCTTATCAGTCCTCCAAGCCCAGTTTTGAATCTGCACAACTGGAAGAAAGAATTTACATTCTGTCATAAGATAAATACCACTTGGTAAAGTATTTATCATCTTAGAATATTTTCAGACACTCTTATTAAACAAAGGTCACATCTCCTCATGCTCCACAGGTATTAAAACTTGCTACCGATGGGCTGTTACTTTTATCTCAATGTATTTTGATATCAAATAGGGTGGTGATAACTATCAACAGTGTCTGAGTCTGTTGACATTTTTTCTAGCTTTCCATGGATGTTGCTTCAAAGCCTGAAGACTTCACAAATGTTGGTCTCATCTAAGCTTTGATCACTTGCTCAATTTTGCTGTCTCCTGTTCTCAGAGTTCTAGTGTTTTGAGGGAATCCAGTACAGTCATGGCAGCGTTGTAAGGTGCTGATAGCTGAGGTTATGACAGGCCTTAATCCAGGGAATTATCCTCATCTTTCAACTTCATCTGTCATGATGAATCAACTGCATCTGACATGGGAAGAGACATCAATGGCTGCTGGTACAATGGGTGCTCTTCACCCTTCTGGCCATGCTCCAGGGTGCTGCTCACAGGTGTGCAGAGGAGCTTGGGATGAAGCAGAAGCAGGGAGCAAACAGGCTTGTTACTGAGTCAGGTGACACAGTAAGTGACAAGAGACAAATAAAGGATGTTTGTGTATCGTGTCATCAAGCCCCAAGACAGAGAATGATGTTAGTACTAACGTGTTTCATCTTAAGGACTCTCCAGAGAGATTTTCAGTAATACTGGTAATTGAAGAAAACATCTCGTCTTGTGAGACAGTAAAAGGCAGAGGTAGATTTATGTTTTAAAGACTATACTGAGGGGCATACTAAATATACGCAAAGCAGCTGCGTGCCCATATCCATAAATATTCATATCTATATGGGCCTACTCTTTGAGAGGAGGCCATTCAAACTTGCTTTGGGCTCCCTCGTACTAGGAGCTACTTGGTACTTTTCCAGCTCCAGGTATAAAATAGAGGTTAGAGGGTCAAAGCAGCATCTTCTGTGCCAAGTAACCTTAAGTGGTTTAGAATGGGCATTTCAGAAACATGCAAACAGGCAAAAATTATAGCACCCAAGATTATAATAACTTTTCCTTACGCATCTTATAATATATCTCTTGTACTGCTCTGAGCTCCAAGGGCTGCAGTGTTGCTGGGGGCTTTACACCCCCTCGGAGCCTTGCTTACCGCAAGGAGTCCCTGCAAGGTCTTCTGCAGCATTATCATGTCTGAGACACCCCCACGCCTGCCTGCTCTGTGCACAGAGCATGAGAAACCATATGTGAAAGAGAATTAAATAGATGATACAAATACTTTTGCTTTGTGTAGTGAAAGGCCAATTAAGATATCAACTTATCCAAAGGATTTCAACAAAAGGTGTAATTAATGATAGCGAAGTCAGGAGATTCATTATTTCAACAATGAACATAATACTATTGTTTTATGGAGGTATTCTAAGCTGTCTAATAAATAGCTCAATATATTGTGAAAACCCTTCTGGTGCTATACATTTCAGATGACAGGTTCAGTTTTGTGTTTAAGATATTAGATAGATATTTTAAGGTAATTT
The DNA here is from genome assembly GCA_013389965.1 of Todus mexicanus. Classification (NCBI taxonomy): domain Eukaryota; kingdom Metazoa; phylum Chordata; class Aves; order Coraciiformes; family Todidae; genus Todus; species Todus mexicanus. The sequence continues at coordinate 9,120 of WEIS01106844.1, read as the reverse complement.
TTAAGGTAGTAGAACAATTAGTTTCTCCTAGACTCTGTGTTGAATAGAGAAATGCAGTCAGTTTTGCTCTTTCCCAGCGAAGTTTTATATGTTTCCAAATATAACGACTTCAGTAGAATGAATCTGGCCTTAAGCAAGGGTAAGCAAGATCACAATCTGTCCCTGGTTTCAGCAGATTAGATATTATCAAATAAATGTCATTTTTGTAAGCAGAAAGAGCTTTTTCAAAGTTATAGAATGTTTGTCTATTATTTTGAAATATAATTGGCTTTGAAAAGCAGATTGATCCCAGCTAGAAAAATCTCCAAATTTATCATCCAAATTAATTTTTACTGTGGAGAGTTATTAGATTTCAAGTTACAGAAGAATTTGAAAGAGGATTTTCCCTCTTACCTTCACATGTAATTCCATCACCGCTGTATCCAACAGGACAAGGCCCACATTTAAATCCTCCATCTTCGATCAACTCACACTGCACACCATCAAAGCACAGCTTATTAGCACAAACAACTTTCTGGTGCATCCCACCGCTGGTTTTTGGCAATTCCGCATGATCCATTGCTATGTTGTACACCTTTCTGGCTGGAGTGGTTTGTACTGGAAGCTGTGCTTGGGGAGCAGACCCTGCTGGGACACTTGCACTCCAGGGAGCTGCATCAAGGGAAGAACCCATTAAATGGAAAGGGGAGGTGAGACGTGTTGCCAAAGGAGATGTTCTCTGCTGCTCTGTTGGGAAATCTTGGGATGGTTTGGCCTTCAAGGCTGCGACTCGACTGGGCCACTTTCTGGCAGAATAGCTGTACTTGGAGCGAGTTTGCTGAACAGCCTGTGTCCTTGCGAAGAGTGAACTTGCATGTGTGTCATGATGAGAAGGAGCCATCCGTGTTGTACTTGGTTTATACTGTTTGAAATGGAGAGGGGCAGGGGTTGTTGTACTGACAGTTGTGGCTCCCGGGTCTGGCTCCTCGTGCAGAAGGAAAGTGTGTATATTGCTTCTTTTTTCAAGAAAAGATTGTTTCTCAGGTGATGTGAACTCCAAACTAAGTTGTTTTGCTGATGACGTCTGAGCTTGGGAAGTCTTCCTTTTGGCTGGAAGGGATGGAGCGTTAATGACTGTGGGGTTTCTTTCAAAAAAGGATGTAGATTCTTGTCTTGGAATTTGAGTTTGGGGAAGAATGGAATATGTGCTTCCTGATGTCTTTAAAATGCCTTCCTGGTGAGAGCCCCTAGTATCTTCAATATTTCTTCCAGCAAAATCCACATGGCTTTGGGAAGATCTTGAAACTAGAGCAGAAGGAAGATATATATTAACCAGATTTGCTGGTGTAGTTTAGGGAACCATTTAGCTTGTGAGCACACAACAGAACATTAATTCTATAAGTAAAAGAGTTAATCTATGCTTTGTGCTAAGGACACAGTTATACTGGCAGGCATAGAAATGACGTGGTGTTATCTTCTACGGGTGATGCACAGGGATCTGCAATCTCAACACTTGCAGGGTGACAGTTCCTGAACTAGATAAAATATGTGTATGCTGGATTAACATTGAGCCCAACATAGTAAGTCTCAGTGAAGGTCAGGCATTATTCTTTGGGCTTACAAGGGTTACATTGCAGCCAGGCAAAAACACTTACTATGCTGGCTTATTGATTTTGGCTTGCAATAGTTCATGGTGCTTTAGCACCATGAACCTTTCCATGATGGATTCTAAGGTTCTTGACCACCTGAGCTAATATTTGTTTCTTGTTAACTGTCTATCTTGGTGTAGCGTGCTGGCAAATGTCCTGCTAGACAGTATGTAACGCAGAGGCGTTGCATTCAAGCTCTTGCAGTCTAGGAGTAAGATAAGACACTGTAGTTTGGGATGGATAGATATTGGAGATGGAGACATCAACAATATTAAGATGGTCCTTGGGAAGATCATGTCCTAGAGAGACTCCAGTCTCATCACACCAGCGCATAACTATGTAATGCTTTTGTAGTCCTTATGGCAAAGGAAAGTTTTAGGAAGGCGTTTAAAGGAGACAAATGGAAAAGCTTTGTTAATGCTGTGTACAGCTCCCTCCAGACGTGAGGGCCAGCATGTAGGAGAGACTTCTGGTTTGTAACTGTCACCCACTCGCTACAAAGCCAGCCACCTTTGCAGTTGTGTAAGGAGGGATGATAGATGGGGAGAGGGTAGTCTGTGAAAGGCCTTAAAAGTGGAGACGAGTAGTTTGAATCAATACTTTCAGGAAGATTAATGGCCATCTGCTGACTCTAATGAATGGAAGAAGCTATTTTTAACCAGTTCTGGCATGCTCACTCCATAGGAAACGGAATATATTGGATCCTGAACAAAAAATCCTCACTTGGTTCTAGGGTTAACCCCATGCAGGATGTACCTCTTCCTTTTAAATATAAATATTAATGACTTTCTGAAAACTCCTATTGATGTAGAAATTAGCCACAGTTAGCAAGAAGAGAAATTAAGATGCTTGGCAAAGGTCAAAATGGAATTTAGAGGATTGACCAGATCAAAGCAAATCCTGGTATCAAAAGTTGTGTTTATTTGGCTGATAAAAAGCATCATTCTACTGGTGGCTGATGAATTTTTACTACCCTGAAGCATAATGGTTTTGAGTTTTACTATGATACTGGATTGAGCTATGGCCATCAGTAGGTAAACACACGGTATTTAGTAGAGCAGTAGGTAAATACATGGATTTTACTGTTCAAAGTAAGGCTGAAGATGAGCTACACAGAATGGAAGAGATGGTGAAGCAGGGAGAACATCAGTAGAAAGAGCAAGAGAGAAGTCAACGAATTTTTAAAAATGAATGAGACAAAGATGAAAGAAATATCCCCGTAAAAAATGATCAGTAATAGATGATCATTACTGCCTTTAGAAAATTTGCTTCGTGAGCAAGAAATCAACAGGAATGACAGTGAAAGGCTGAATGACCTCTCTGACAAATTTCCAAAATGATCCCCGATTATAGCTTTGAGCTGCTTCCACTGTGTCATAATTAAATGGGTTTCTCTTCTAACTAAATTTTAATAAGGGGATCTGACAGACTACCTGAGAAAGGGAAATCTTTTCTTTCTTTATCACATGATACAGGTGATGTAGCCGTCCTTCAGATAAGCTTCAGCCTTCCCTGTAAGGGGGAGCATACTGTTGAAGTGTATCTATGATAAGGCAATTTTTACATCTGAAATAATGCTGCCAATGAAAAATAGTGATACGTTTTGGTCGATTGTTCATTATGATGTATACTAATAAAGGTCCATCATCCATTCTATTGAGGCCACTTCATAAGATGTTGGCATTATTCAAATATGGCAACTAGTGTCCTCTCAGCTTTTGTTATTTCAGATTTTTATTTCTAGAGGTACTGTGCAGTTTAATTAGGATTAGAATGTGATAGATTTGTTTTTTTCTGGAATACCTGAAAATTTCTTTCTGCCGTCCTCCAGATATCTAAATAAGCTAAAACAAAGAAGTATACCAAAAGATTGCAGACTCAGTTGTCTGTAGTCAGCAGCTTTCTCAAATCCTGTATTACTTCAATTTATTTTCCTTGCAGTCGATCAATATCTTCAAATGTATAACCCATTATCAATGCAGAGCTGTGATTGCATGAATCTGGTTTTCCCTGTGATGCCACCGTATGATTACATATTGGACTGGATGAAAATAACAAAAAAATGACAAGGCAAAGCACTCAAGGTTATATGACGGTACGAAAATACATTTTCACTACCTGTCAGTATTTCTGCCCATACTAACATGGAAATGCACAGCAGCCGAACGATTGAGTTTATTTTTCAGAGAGGTAGATAAGAGACTGAGAACCTGCTGCTTTACTCCAGCTGTGCATGGCAGGAGCTCCATTTGTATCGATGGAGTTACACCACTGTAAGCACCGCATAGTGCCGGGATGGATGAGGCCCCAGAGAAGATAGATTCCTCCTCTGTCCATCTCTCTGGGGAATATTAGAACAAGGCTGACATAGGGAAAATTTCTGAGACAGAAGTTTAACCTTCCTCAGCCAACTCAACACCAGGACACTTCCCATCTATGTGGTGCAGCAGTTCCTCCACATGAGAATCCCCAGCCTTTGGTGCACCAGGAGTTTCAGATATCTTGTGCTACTCACACTAAGCTCATAAATCGGAATTATCATAACCAGTCTCTGGTTGATGCTTGCCAATCCTGCCATGATGTTGTTAAGGCACAGCAAATTCTGATTTCTTCTCTCACTTGAATTGCATTTTATAGTGAACTACTAGATAGATAGCTGTAGCTGAAGAGGATCATTTTCATTCTGAAGGTAATAAAATGGCCATATAAGCTAGTGAAAACAGCAGTTCCCAGAGAAGATACTTGACAGTCTCTTAAACCCAAGATGAGATATCAATGCTCTGAAACACAGAAAAGAAATCTAATGTATCTTCTCTCTTCTGCGTTTCTGTTTTTTGTGATGTTTTGTGTTTTGTTTTGTTTGTTTCAGTTTGGGGTTTTTTGCCCTTTTTCTCATTGACAACCTTTCACAAAAAGGCCAGATCCAGACTTGAATCAAGAGAACTCACATCCTTTTTTGATCGCAACCATTCCTGTTCCCAGAGAAGCAGCACATATTTTATACCCTGCCTGGGACAGGGTGGACCAGGTTGATTACCATATTCCTCTGTGCCAGTCATGCAAGTATTTACTGGTCTTGGATTTATGCACCTCCACACCTTTCTTCCCAAGTCACGTGCCTTGGACACAGCCCCATCCTGACCTAAAACCAGCAGCTGACATCTCAAACACTTACTTAAGCTTCTTGTAGACATGAGTTTTTATTACTTTTTTCTTTGCCACACTTCTCTTTGCAGCTGTTAGAGTTACAAACTTGCCTTTTGATTTTAAAATGTAACTTTATGTCATGGCATGAGATCACCATGTAATCTAATAAATTGTCCCAGATTAGTCTATCTCTTAGGTAGGGACCCGCTCCTTCTCCTTATCAAGACCGTCTGGCAATGATCTTGTCTGCCTGTCAGTTCAGAGGATTATGGGCACCTTTAATTCTGAACAGGTAACGACTATTTCAGAATTCTGTGAATAGTTGAAGAATTCATTATTAACACAATTCAATAAATTTACAATTTGTGTAGTTTTAGAGCTATTAACATTTAGTAGTACATGATGTCTAGCACATTTCTCATTCAGAAGAATGTCGACAGAGAAATGCTCTTCTGACATATTATGCTGTGTGGGTCATCATTTAAAATTTGAAACATCTACCAGCACATAAATCTTATTTAAAATGTCAAGAGAGAACAGAAAAAATTACACTGGTCTGAGAAGTCTTGTTACCAGAGTGTTAAGGATCACCCCATTTCTCTCTGTAGTTTTCCACATTTGTATTGTTTTTCTGTATTTACTTGATGAGAAAGGGGAAATAGAGCAGCTGTCAATAAGAAGCTCCAGGGAAATTGTTTTTCCATCTATTCTTATTCTGCTGTTTTATTTGATTAAATTCTGGCGTGACTTTTTTCACAAGTCGGAGTGTGTTTAATTCCTAAATCTTTTGGTTAGCCATCCAAGAATACACTAATATCTTCCCTCTCCCAAATATTTAGAAATAGAGCTTTAATTCTCCCTTCCTCCTTCTTTAGCATCCAGAATTTCCTCACATTCAGATGCTGGTTGGACTTCTCACTCACTGATGTCCCTTCTCATACAATCACAAGCAGTAATTCCCAGAATAAATTCCTCAGCTCTAAGTGAAATACAGCTTCAGCTTCCCAAGTTGTATGAAGGCTGTAATTCTAGGATTATTTTTGTCAAAACAAAGACTTGCTGAGATTGGGATATTTTTATAAATCTAAATAGGAGCTTCAGTTTACATCTCACGAGCCTTTACCCATTTTTTTATGTCAAAAATTGAAAAGCCAAATGTATTGTAAAAGAGTTTAAGAACACAAAACACACTGGCAGTAGGCCTGAACAAAAGTTAATTCCCACTTTGAAAGATATGGAAATAGAGGATATGAATAATAACTTTTATAGAAGAGATGCCCAGACACTGAATTTGCAAATCAGGAAATGTTGTGGAGCTGCATGTGAGCTGGTGGCTGCGCACAGACAGGCTGAAGGAACCAGCCAGACTGTTTAGTTTGTGCTGGGCTAAGAGAGCGAGGCAGCTTGTGGACCTGGTGTGCCTTCCATCAGACAGGTTAGCACCGGAGCAAAGCCATCACATGGCTCTGTATCCATCTGTACAGGTGCATTCAGCCTTAGTAAAATCTGTGTTCTCAAACCACCACTTCTGTTGTGGGTAATTTTACTCACTTGTTGCTTTAATGATTAAATTAAAAGGTGAACATCGAGTTCACTGTCCCTGAGCTATGTTTCAGCCTGAACATGAGATTGTGTTGCTGATGTTGCTACCTGGTGAGCAATTTTCTTCCCCTTCACCTACCAAAATCATGAGCAGTAGGGAATATTCTATGGAGCCTGCATTGCTCAGCCACTTCTGGTTATAATCGTTCCTCTGCTTCAGACTCTTTTGTTTGTCAAATGTGGTTGCAGCTGCGCATACACAATTTTGTAACACAATTCATAATTTGCAACTCAAATTTTTGTGTGTATGAAATAGAAAATCACTCTAACACAATGCTGGTTTTGGAGGAGAAAACCTGGGATCCTCAGCCAGCTCACACACTAAACTTTGTTTACGAATCATCCTGTATTCTGAGTAAATGGTTCCCACAAATGGAATGGAGTTTGGTCTCTGCCAGCAGGTAGGTCCTTTTCCAGTTCTGGGATGTTGAAATCCCATGTGAGTATATAAGAAAATATTATCTGAAGAACAGATAGTGTGTCTCCTTATGTCACATTAAAGGTCTTTTGTATTTGTTTGCATCCCCATATAGTTTATTTGCTTCTAGGTTTTAGAACAATATAACTGACATCTCAATTAACTAACTGATGTGTTGTAAAGAAAATGGGGGGTTTGAGATGCTCAGCCAGGAAGCAAACAGTTCATGAACATAGGCATAATGTAACCGATGATATGTCAGAGAACATTATTAGTCTTAACTAAGGTATGTCAAGGAATACATAAATATAATCCTTTTCATACTCAACAAATAGCGAAACAATGCCTTAGAAGGATTTTGGTTAGCATTTTCCTTATATGACATGTTTTTCTATTCATAAAAATTTTAAATAGAAATCATTATAATTTAGAGATTATGAGAAACAATAACCTTAAAGGGTTGGGCACTAACACTGTCTTAGTTTATATTCATTTAAGCCAGATTTCTCCATAGACTTTAAATGATCAGCTCCTTTTTAGGTGTCCTGGGTAGATGATGGTATCAGGCTAGAACCTGGGTTTCTAGAATGATACTGAAGTCTGAAAGTAATGAAATAGTTCTGAATATGAAACTTCTCCTAATATGTCACATTTTCATCTAATGTAAGTGTATCTGCATTCCAAGGAGATATCTGTCAGCTTTTGGTTGATAAGCTTCTTGGGACAAGGCATCATACTCAGGCCAAGTGCAAGAACTGCACAAGAAAGTGATGAACACAGTGATAACTGTACAAAAAAATGGGTCATTGAGGAAAATAATGCATTTTGTTCGCTTTGTTTGCAGACTCTGTTGTTTCATTTTTTGTCTTTTTTTTTTTCCTTTGTGATGTTTTCTATAAGTTTTCAATAGCAATTTTAATGTCAGAATCACTAGAGACAGTGTTTTTAAAAATAGTGTAAGAATTACTGATTGCAGAGATATGAGTATCCTCTCCAAACAGGGTTGATTTTTTTTCCCCTCTATCAATATTTTTCTTTATCAGTATATCCTTTGGATTGTACATGGAGATTTATAAACCAGCTGTGATGTTACAAACAAACAATGTTTTCTCAAATGCCTCTCCTACCTTCCAGTTTATTTTAAGATTTAATTGAAAAGTTCTCTCCTAGGGGTTGGAAAGACTCAACATGTTTGATGTGGTCTCACCCCACGCACAGGAGCTTTACTTCTCTTGCTCCTTTGTTACTAGATTTCTTTCCGTGTTCTTTTCTCTGAATATCCAGCCAACAAAACAGGAAGCAAAGGAGAAGCACGGTTGTGTTTCAAAACACCATGGATCACCTCCTTAACCCCCTCATAACTGTTTGATTATCTTTTCTCTCATTATCCCTTGTCCATCTTTCAGGTCTGACCTTTTACCTCTCCTTTTTGTGTTCTACCTTCTCCAGCTATTGGAGACTGCAACTGTATTATTTCAACAGCTACAAAGACAGGATTAAGATAAAGTTCCTAAAACTAAATTATGGTTTCTATTCAGGAATTGGCAATACGTGTTACTTCTCAGCACTGCAAGAGATAGAAAAATTAATAGAAACTGTGTTCTTATCTGATGATGCCTCATGGGCCTTCCGACTCTCTCATGGCTTGAACAGGTTGATGGATACGCACAAAGTAGGCTAAATCAAGACAGATCATCTCTGAACCATCCCTGTCTAATTCTCTGAAACATCTATGTAGAATCCCTTAGAATTCCAATAAGAGATTATAAAGAAAGTTCATAACATTTCTTCAAAAGAAAATACATAATATTTCTTCAAAGAAAAAAATAGCTTAAATTTGAATATTTTACTGAAGTTCTCCTTTTATTCAATTCAAGAAGTAAATGGTCTAAAGCTATAATTATGTTGTTTTGCACTGTAAACACATAAAAATGAGTTATTTACATATGAAAGCCAAGAAACCATCTGAACTATGCCTTGCCGGAGACCAGTAATGAATTTATTTTAATACCATATAAGCACGTATGAACACCCTCAGTGAAATCATGCTTTTATGGAATTCTCCACAATTTTAGCTGATTAGACTGACAGCTATCTATAGTTTTATTCCAACAGAGAAAACAAAAAGGAAGGAATTTCAGTAATAAGTTTTCAGATGTTATGTCATGCAAGTTTGTAGTTCTATTAACGTGTGTCTAGTTCAAACAAATGAGTTTTTCACTGTTGTCAGTGGGTTACCAATGATAAATGGTGTGTACACTTAGCTATGCATAAAGACTGTAAATGTGCATCAAATTCAGTTTAGAAGAGGGGTCGGCATCCCTA
>WEIS01106824.1:0-14042 GCA_013389965.1 Todus mexicanus | reverse complement strand
TTTAGAGTACTTGTGATATATGTTTCTTTATTTCAAGTATTTGTAATCGCACAATTAGTATCCAGTTACTGAAAATTTTCCTTTAAATACGTGTTCATCAGTTTTTCACTTGTTTTCCAGTAAATGGAGAAACATTTTTCTTTTCTTTTATTAGGAGATGTTATCCAGGACTTTAAGCAACAACTAGTAATAATAGAGCACATTACCTGGACATTAACCTTTCTTCTGAATATAATGCATGCAATAAAATGTAAGCTAAAGCCTCACCTTGAGAGTAGGATTTTTCAGATCTCACTTCCTGAGACAATGTGAGAACATCCAGGACAATCATTTAGAAAAATCACAACAAGAAACTGGAACAAGTTTCTGCATGTGCAGTGTGTCCAAAAGTGATTAATTCAGTGTGTGGTCCAGAAAAAATTATTTGTTTTTCAATAACAGAGCAAAACAAGCTAATACTTTTGTTTTCACTTCAGAAAACCTCCCGCTTGCAAGAGATGACCACACACTACTCTGTGAACCGCACCACATGCTGACCTGTGTTTTAGAAAAGAAATGCTAAGTTATGTGCCTAATTGCAGACTGCTGTTGCCAGCACAAGAAGTTAGAAGTGGTGAGCGATGTGTACCTCAGGATGACTAATGACTAACCCCTTTGCCTGCTCACCATTCACAAGCTTTTAATTCACAACCTCAGCAGTCAGTTCTTTGAAGGTATTAGGACCAGGGTAATTAGTCTTGTATACATTAGCTTTATGCACTGCATGACAAACTGCTGGTTACTTAAATGTCGGAATCACTTTATTTAAGCCAGGAAATGCTTTCAAATATGGAATACTAACCATTGTATAATTGGCAGTGATGATAATTCCGTCCTCACCTTGGGATACAAGTTTATTCGGTATAAAAATAAATCACTAGCTAGTCCTTTAATTAAATTTTAAAATCATACCCACGTTGTCTAGGATAAATGCAAGAGGTCTTCTTGCTACTTTAAACTGATTTATAGTTTGTTCACTGTTATAAGCTTATCCATTCAACATCTGTACATCTGCAACTGTTTCAGTGATATTGCGCTACTACTCTAAAGCAGCCAGCTTAGCCACAGGGTACTGTGTATAATAACAATTCACTGTTACTTTCCAGGAATTTCCTAAAGGCATTCTGTAGATCGCACCAAAAAGGGTTGTGTTTTCACATGCATTGGCCACTGATTGCCAGAAGGAAAAGACTGGTTTTCCACTTTTCCTGGCGTTTTTCTATGTAGACAGAGATCTTTTTCTAAGCTGTTGATTATTTTTCTTTAAATGTTTTACATAGTATGTTAGATTTTTGTGTTGTTTTAGCATGTATGAGCTCTGGGCTTTTGTGTATGTACTTATGTGGATATACCCCACAACATATCCTTCATGTTACAACGGTTAATGGGGTATACAGGTCTATGCCTATTCTTACTGATTGCACCTCAAATTGAATTTGCAGAACACAGAAATGATATATTGCATTCACCTACGATACCTTATTTTAAGATCAGTGGCAGCATTGCCTGGATAAAAACAACGAAGTCAGGATGCAGGTATTATGCAATTACAGACCCAAGAAGGGTTAACCATCAGAAACCTGCTCTCCCTGATGTTATATGAGTTCAAGTAGCTGAGGTCTGCCCCAGGACATCGGAAGTTTTAAACCTGTTGATGGTTTAAACCATCAGGTGATGTCAGTGTGGTATCATGTGATAGAGTTTTAGGGGGTTGAGGATTTAAATGTTCTCTTATCTCTCTTCTGCAAATATCCTAAATAATGCCATGAACCCTAAAATGCTTATGTACAAGCTGCCATGATTCAGCAAGTATCTCCACTGAGCTTGGCTTTCCCCAACCCTTCAGAAACATCACCCTTTTCTGGGTACGGGAGTCCCTTTTCCACCCATGTGCACACCAAAGCTGATTGTACCCTGCCCACGGGGCCCAGCTTATCCTTCCTCTCTCCATTCCTGACCTGTTCCAGTTCCAGCATTTGACCCTGGTTCCCTCACATACAGGACTCAGGGTCTCTGTTTCCCTACTGGGGTCCTGCTCATGCTCTCCATGTGCTGTCCTACTTTTTACTTGCTTCCTCCTGAATAGGGATGTCCTGCTTCTCTCTCAGACCCTCAGATGGTCTGTCCAAGTTCCTGAGAGACAGCCCTACTGGACCCTTGTGCATTCCAGTCATGTCTCATCACAGTCCCCTCTTCCCTCTTCCATCCCTAGCTGTCTCTGTGTTAAGGACTTCATAGCTTACCTTTTCCTGACCTCAGCTTCTAGTTCTGGTCTCTCCAGATGCTTTCAGCCTCCTTGGTCAGTGCTTATCCCTCTCCATCAGTGTTCATATCCTTCCCCTTCCACAGGCAAATCTGCCACTTTACCTTCCCTGGTTGCCCAACACCTGGGGCAGGTTGTCTGCTCTCAGTCCCACAGGACAGACCTGCGGTGGCTTGTATCCATGTCCTGCTCCACTCCCAAATGGAGAGGTCAGCAAATGCCCCATCTTCTGAGCATCTAGCAGGTCTCTGCTGCTGTTTTCAGAGGTTTTTACATCTGGGTGGATTTTTTCAGAGATAACAGTAGACACATTTGGGCCAATAAAGGTTCCTCAGGTGTCAAAAAATCATATCTGTGATCCACAGCAGGGAAACACAAGATGTTTGCAACGACAAGACTGCCAGAAAATGCTTTTGCACAGATAAAGAAGGAGCTTCATCCTCAACTGCACTGAAACCATTATAACTGAGAAGGCAAAATAAAATGTTTAAATCATTTTGAGGCAGACATCCGGCATGGAAAGTTTCAGCCTGAACATCTAGCATCTGGCAGTGTTATAAACAACTGGAAAACAGGCTCATGATGGGAAGTAGTGGGCAGCCTCAGCCAGGGACAGCACAGCCGCACAGGTATTAGGCAGCAGCTCCTTAGCTGAACTCACGCCAAGGCTGGCAGCAAGTCCTCTGCCTCACATGTCAGTTGCTTGGTTCAGCATGTCAGCCTGACATACGAAGTCCTCATTGAAAAATTAGATTTCCACATGGATTTTCTGAAGACTGAACATTATTATTTTTATTTAATTTTTTTTTTCATCAGGAAATGCTTTAAAAATTCCTTGTTGAAGCTTTGTCCTGACAGTCTCTTACGTTTTGGAACCCTTCAGCTAGGGAACCACAAATTTCGCTGTCTCTTTTCCTGCCTCTCCCCCCGACATTTTTCCTCTCCTAGAGCAACGACAGACATAGGCCACTTTTTCCAGTTTTAAAATTAGACGTAAAGAGCTATGTCCCATATTCACCAGAGCTGAGGTGGTTTTTTTGCCAAGAAAAGCCAATGATCTGTCAGAGCTGCTTCTGCCTTCCAACACTAAAATTGCCTCTCTAATGAGGCTGTAAGGTCTTGATCTCAGAATTTGAGTCTCATTACTCCCTGTACTATTTTCTACCTTATGTTACTAATAAAGTGTCAGGGGGAAGGCAACAGAAGGGCACAACTGGTAATACCCAAGGTAGGACAGACTCACAGCCTTTTCTTTTTGCAGAGGTCTTCTCCCCATGGGGAACCCTCTTTTGGTTCATTAGAGAGAAACCCACAGCTGATAGTCCTGAAGAGTATATTGAACTAGAAATCTGCTTTCTAATCAGAAGACTGAGGGGTTAGATATGCTTCGTCTGGGAGCTACACATAACTGCTTTCCCCTACATGCACTCCTTTTCCGCAGATAAACCTTTTTTACTTCTGCACTAAACATTAATAGAGCCTTGGGCAGTCATTTTTGTTCTAACAGATCTTCTTAGATTCAACAATCTCATATTTCTGTTGTGAGCTGGACAGAGGTAGAAGCCACTTTCCAAATACAGCCGGTACATAGTCCTTGTCCACTGGTGAAACAACACTTCCCCATGATCCTCAGGCCCTGGATCATTAAGTGGAGAACACCTCGCCCTTGGGAAGACATGGAAATACTGGAGATTCATCACACCACGGCCTGAAGGAACTGGGAAGCTCTTTGCATCTCTCCTTTCTAGAGCCAGCTGCAGTCTGTCTGTCTGTGTAATCGCACAGAGCTCTGCAAAGAAATCTGACCAGCAGAGCTGCACATAAGCTTTTATCTCTGTAATTACCACTGACACTGTTTTTCAGACAGATCGACACAGCTTTCTGATAACTGCTTGCAAATGTTGCTCATTTTCTAGAAAAGAGGGATTCTAACAAATCTTCTATCTCATAGGTTATCTTCCTCAAAGGCAACTTCTGAAAGTACAGCAAACTGCTCAACAGCTAGGGAGAGTAACTCTAAAGGCTGTTGGAAAAAATTTATCTGCTTAAACTAGGGTATTCATCCTCTCATCCAGCTTCCTTTCAAAGTCAGCAAACTCCTTTAAATAAAGCTTATGAAATCGTGGTTTTCAAAAGTACCTTATTATCCCAGCTTTGTCACTGCTTCTTTTGATTCTCTGTGATTACCATCTCTGATAGGCATGATGAGCCAAAAACACGTGAAAATGTACTTGCAGCATTCCTGCAGAAATGATTATTTGCTCTTTTCCTTCAAGAGTGGGAAGCTATCAGGGAGGGTATGAGGAAAGCCAATTTGTTCTGACTTATCTGCTACTGCCTTGACAAGGTACAGTGAAGGATAAGAGAACAATTCTTCACTGTTGCCATGTCACATGGCAACCGTCCTTGGCTCTTATCAATTTGGAAAGGGAACTACTAACACACCGCTACTTCATCGAGACCAGCTCTCACTCGTGAGAAATAGCAAAAAAATAAATATAAAAATAAAAATCCCTCCCAGCTGCTGTTCTATCTCAGCTAGGCTTGTAATGTCTGGGGATAGAGCAGAGCTCTGAAAAGTACATCAGGCTGTTTAATTAACTAAATAGAGCATTTGAGAAGTTTGTTCTAAGAGTTAGTTGTTTGAAAGGAAGACAGTGCTAATTAAACTCATATCAGACCTGGCTCACATCTGAAACTCTGTGAAACCAAGGGGAGGCAGGAAGGTAGGTTCAGAGGACAGTGGAGCAACTTTCTGTTAATTTGTGGTCACAAGGCAACCAAAACAAGCAACCAACTCAGTCTCAGCAAGTGATGCTTGTGTCTGTTTTCTGCAATCTACTTGCGCTTTCTCCCCCAGGCATTTGTGTTATTTCCAGCCACTGATGTGGTGGTATTGATGTAGGCTCTCACAGGAGGCAAAGAGAGAAACAGTCTGCTTGAAAATGGAGAAAAAAAAAATAATCCTGGTGCAGACTTTGGCTTGTGAGACCTCTACCATCATGTCTGTAAATTTTGTTCTGATCAATACTGTTTGTACTCCAGACTAGATCTAAGTAGGGTTTACTTATGTCTTATGTCCTGTGGATATGCTGTTGCTATTTGGGAAAAATAAATACAATACAGTTGGTTTAGGTGGTAACTCTTTTATTCCTATTACCACTAAAAATCTTGTATTGTAGTTTTTATAGTTGTCACCAGATGTCTGGGATTTGTGTTTCTCTTAGACCTTGCTCTCACGGCAAGAGTGTCCACTTAGAAAACTGGCCATTGCTTTTGCTTGGGCTTGGCTTTGATATGTTGTCCCTAGATGACTGTATTGCTCAGCTTTGCTGGAGGGTAAAAACGACCCGCGCTATTTTGCTGCAGAGAAGTAAATCTGATATGATACCTTTCCTACAGAAATCCTTATTCCTTAGGGATTCCTTATTCTTTGTACTATGTGCCAGTCTCTTATCTACTCTGTCTGCTCTCTCCCTTCCCAGAATGTTTTGCAATCCTTCGTAATTCTTTTTGGGAATTGAGTAATGAAGACAAAATGCTGTCTGCCCCCACTACAGCTGCAGACACTCCATGGGAAGACCAAGCAGAACTTGCTCTTTTTTTGGGTGTCCTAGTGAAAGAGCTATTTATGTGCCTCTGTATCAATGAGTAGCAGAATGATTGAGCAGGGTATTTGAGTTTGCTCACATTAAGAAAAATTCAGCTTCCTGAAGGACATCTGCAAATTTTTTCTATTTCCTGCCTAAAATGTGACTTAAAGTAGGTGACCTTTCAGCTAGTAGTAGAATGCCATCTGAAGTCCTTCCTGCTTCAGCAGAATCATACTGAGTACCATACCATGGTTGTGCAGTTGAACACATGGAATTTGGCAATCCAATGTTGGTGCTGCGTGGGTTTGGAAAGGGGTGACTGCTCTCGTCATTATCAGGATGTCAGGTTGACTCTGTCTGAGCCATGTTTTCGGATGGGAAGCGTGCTGGCTCAGTTTTGAGCATTCATTGTCACTGACTGCAGCATGGTGACTATTTGTGTGTAGTTGGGGAGGGAATTCTATTTGAGTCGGGCTGAATTGCAAAAAAAAGTTGCATCATGTTGCTGTATCATATGTCACATTGCATATAGAGAATGTGCCATACAAACAGGCAAAACTTTTCACTTTAATTAGCAATGTGACTCAGAAACCACGTTATGATACTTTTTTGAACTGCTAGGGAAATATTACTTAAGAAAAACTACAATTCCAGGAAAATGTGTGCATGTGATTGGGGTAACATAAGTTCATTCAGTATTGGCAATGGCTTTGCTTTCTGAAGTGACATTTTGAAACCCAGCTGTCCAATTGGCTAGTCAAACTTCCAAAACATTTATTAAAGTGTCTTGGGGCAAACCTAGAAACCAGTGAAAGCATTAACTGAAGGAACCTTCAAATAAAAATATTTTCAAGTATTAAAATAATACATAGTCATCTGATTTCATTCAGGCCTTTGTTTCTGAGCCATTCCAGAATGACTGTCCAAAACCCAGTGACTTCCAACGGATAAATATCAAAAGAAAGTCACTACGCTCTTTGTAAACACATATAATATGCTAATTTTGACACATGTACCCTGTCACAGTGTTAAACTAGCACCTAACTTTGTGCATGATGAAGTGAGTACTACATGATGTTTCTAACAGTACTCTGGACTAAGCATCACGTCTGCCTGAACAGATTGCAGCAATGCAAGACGATACGAACAAGCACACAAGGCTCAGAAAACGTGCTCGAAGACTTCTAGAGCTGTCAGTAGCATTTAGGATATATCAACGAGTTACCATCCTGGATGTTTATGAAAATTCACCTGTGTCCTTTCACTGACCAAGGAGATACACTTCATGTCATCACTATAGGAGGGACTTAAAGGCAAACTCTCAATGTAGATGACTAGGCTTGAACGGGAAGAAACTCCACACCATAGTAGACCTACTCTTTTTGTCCATCTGCCCATCTGGCTTTTCCACCACTGATGCCAAAACAACACGCAGTAAATGTTGTTACCTTCAAAATCAAACTTCAGCTGCTGTGAAGCTGTTTCCCACAAGAGCCAAAACACCTGGCTGTGGGAAGAAATAGCTGTTTAATGAGAGTTGTAGCTAGTTCTCAAAACGTTTGATGTCTGGAAAAGAACTTCCCTCATTTTGGTGTAAAGATCTAGCTGGCTAAAAGTATACAGTTGTGAGAGGTATTTTGATAAAATATTATCAGTCTCTGATTGCCTTGGACATGAAAAAGAATATGAAATATTCACAAACCATGTATGATTCTGATGTTTTCAGTTCTTTGCTTTGAATGTTTTTGTTCATTCAAACCAAGAATGCAGCAATCAAAATGTCTCATCTGAGGATTTTGATAATGTAAGCATGCTACTAAAGAGCAAGAAATTTGATTTGTTTGTTGTAGAACCACTAAAGATCCATTCTAGTTCAAAAGGCCATTCAAAATATAAGACGGTTATTATCTTGAAGCCGTAGAGTAGATAATATGATTTATTTGTGAAAACATATAACCTTCAGCTAAAGCATAAGATGTTTTATTACCATCTTGGCCACTAAGTTTAGGAAACAGGTAATTAAAAATCTCCCATCTTCTTTGGAAATAAGGCTGGTGTCCAAGGAGACAGAATCCCAGGGAGAGGAGTCTGAAGAGACCTTTTTACAAAACGGAACATCAGAGGTGGTGCAGTCTAGAAGCTGTTGCTCCTTCAGTTTTGGGTCTTGGTCAGATGATGTACTGACAAAGATTTAGCAAAGAGGCCCTCAAACATCACATCTGTATTAGTGAGGAATGTGACAGCCTCAGATAAATATCTCCCTGTCAGCACCCTGCCCCCTCGTAAAACACCTGCTCAAAGTTTTGGTTTTACCACTTTATATTCCTCCCAACCCCAAAAGTAAAACACGTGTCAGTCCTTCTTTCTGTGCTAGATGACTGCTCCAATGCTTTTCTTACAGGACAGGGCTCGGTGCATTTTCTCTTTCAGCAGCTGTGACACACAGGACTTCAGGATGAAGTGGTATGATCATACAATCACCTTTTTCTGAGAGGACACTTGGCCAACGCCAACACTCTTTAGCTCTTGAGTAGATAGGGGAGAAGTTTCACCTAGGCTGTGGGTGGTGGAGACAAAGGTGGGTTTGTTTCTTTTTCCCCTGTGCCTTCTTTTTAGCCCTTGATCTTTTTCTGGGCATGCAGGCTCTGACAATGGTACAGAGGTGATCTATAGGTTCAGAGTACCATTTTCCCATTGACAGGCACAGCAGGAGTAGTTGTCTGGGCATTACAGCCAGGCGATAAATGTCTGACATGTATTTTTACTGGAGAGAGTTATAGAATCCCCCTTCAATGCAGTTACAGAAAATGCTGTAGTAGTGGGGACAGCTGAAATTATTTGCAGGCAAATCAAGGCGTCAATTTTCTAAGGGGCCTTTGGAAAACAAAAAGGTACTTGGCACTTCGCCTCTGAGCCTCAAAACCCCAACTTTTTTGACTATCATGTATCTGCTGCAGCCCTAGGGTTTCTCAGCTGTAGCACAGTACTTACTAATTTTATATTTGGGCAGAGAATGTTAAGTACATTTTCAACCTCTTTAAGATGAAATTCATCCCGGTTGCATATTTTTTGCTATACACTTGGTCAATGTAGCTATATGCTTTCAACACGATTCTCACTGGAGAAAGCACCCTTCTAAAAAAATGACAGATTGAAATCTGTCTCACAGGGCCTAGATTTGTCCCCACTACAAGCAGCATATCTCTCTAAGTTATTAATTCTGTAACTGTGATGATCAAGTGAATGTTCAGTCTGGATAAGGCAGTGCACTATGAGAGGCTGAACTTCTGGGTAAATATTAGAATAGATTTGAGTATTTGTCACCATTTGAAGGTAGAATAAACTACTGTGTGCATGCTCCTGAAATTCATCCATTCTTCTGATAATGATGGCAAAGACTGTAATAGTCACTCAAAAATCTCAAGACAAGCCCATTTGTTTCAGAGAACAATACTAGTAGAAAGTCAGAATATCTCATTGCTTTGTCTCTCTGTGATCATGTTCACTATAATTAAAAACAGCTTATTTGTGCACTAATAATCACGCTTCCAGAGAGGATACAGCCAGGGATGAAACTGCATATATCAGAAGTTCATAGCTGACAGCAAATAAAAGTTCCGATTTTGTTTGAGCTGTTTAAAAGTAGATGTTCTTTCCTCAGAAATGAAATATAATGGTGATAATAAAATTAGTGTAAACTAGTATGTGTCAGACATGTGGTAGCAGTAGATGCCTCATGCTAGATGTTTGTAGGGTGATGTAGTTTCTTCTTGATAAGGCAGTAAGTCACTCTTGCAAGCCTCATGTTTTCAAGTTGCAGGAGATTTTCTCACTATTTTCTAACCCATTGTGCAACACCGCAAGGATGCTGTGTTATAGTCAATCTTTGTTGTGATAAAATTTGGCAATGGTTGAGACCCTGATATCTCAAAATCATGGTCCATCACTCTAAGCTATATTTTCAGGATTTCCTTGATATTCATGCCTTTGGATTAATGCCTTCCTCCATTTCTCTTGTCTTTTACTTTGGTTTTAGACACCAAGTAAGAGATTGTCTCTTTATTTTGTGTTTGTGCCTGACCCCACACTCTCAGAAGCCACAACAATGCTAAAAATGCTAATAATAATGATGGAAATCCTTAAAAAAAGTTCCTTTTACTGCAGAGACTCCACACAAGTCTATCAGCCTCATCAGGAAAATGGTCAAACAAGAGACCTTCAGACACCATGTAGATCTATATGTTGGCCTCACAATGGCAGGAGCTGCCCTATTTTCCTGCCAAGAGAGAACAAAACTTTTCCACAGGAACTCCCTTGCAGTTCTCTGGCCACATCACCTCTCAGTCTGCGTGCTGTGAGCCACAGCATGGCTGGGCAACTATCCCATGGTGTTGAAGCAGGGAATGAAGTGCTTTCCTCTATCCAGGCAGCTGCCAGGGCTGGCCTGCAGCCAGTCCCACGTCTTTCAGACCCTGGTGTAGTTGTATTTCTTGGTTGTTTATATTTCAACACCTGCAAAATATTGACCAGTGTCCCTCATAAATTGCTTGTGCTTTGAATAAGGAGAGGAAATTTCATTTCATTTGATTTCTTTCAGCTGAGTGGGATTCAGACCACCTAGCTATACCTGAGCTAGTGACTTGTCAACTTCTTCTTCAGTGTCATTTCAGAGAAAGAGATAGTTTGGAGGCACAATTTATCCAACAGACTTAAGCATGAGGTGGATGTGCACGCAACGGACCTATTTTTCTACGTGAACTATAACAGGAGTCTCAGATAACTAGTTCATACTCAGTCAGGTGAATGACCCATAGGATCAGATTTCTTAAAAAATAATAATGGTCACAGTTAGCGAGCTTGTAGGCACTCTGTTTCTGCAAGATGAGCCTGTAACTATGATCAGCTCATACACTATGATGAAAACACCTCGGGGAATTCATCATGGAAGAAAAGGAGGTTATTTTCAGGTGTAGCATACACAGCAGCAAAGTTCCTTGGTATTTTCATGTGGCTATGAATCATCTAGCTAGTATTTAAACTGTTTTGAGTCTAGTTCTGAGAATAGCCTTTGGGCAATGCTGGAGCAGAGGGAATTCAGCTTCTGGTTGCGTCAAGCCTTTGTCTTCTACATGACTTCTCTTGGACTGAAATCAGGTGCTTCTGCTACATTAAGCACACAACACTCACATAAAGGTTCAAACTGTCCTCACAAGTTGCCAGTACTCTTTGTTGATGTCCAAATGCCCTCATTTGCGATGAAACTTTGCCCCCCAGCTTGGTTAATTTTGAAAGACTTAGTCTGAATTCAGTTAAACCTGTTTGGCCACATTTGCGATACAATGGCATTAAGAGAATCATTATTCTATGTTATGCAGCTACAGTCTTCTTTCCTTGGCAAGATAAAGCTGTTACCTTCTTTTTATTGCTTAACTGCTGAGAGGATGGATCATAAAACAGTGAAAGGGTATTGAGAGGTTCATTAATCATTTGTCCTGGCCCCAGATGCAGTGATAATGTTGAAGATTTCCATTAGTATTTATGTAGCAGTTCCCACAACAGCATCTGTGACTAACTCAGCAAAACATTCCTTTTCAGAAGAGCTCTTACACGTGTTTAGCTTTAAGCAGAGGTTTACGTCCCACTGTGGATAAAGATTGTGAGGCTGGGGCTTAAGGAAAGTAGTCACCTGCGTAAGATTTCAGGATGTATTTCCTGGGTCTGAGTGTGTTCTTGAGTATGGAGTGAAATGTAAGCAGGATTTCAATCAACTCTTACTTTTTCCTTCTCACGCACACAAAATATTATTCATCATGCATCTGTTTTCTTAAAAAAAACCACCTGATAATTACTTATGGCCTTTAAAAGAATTAATTTTGGGTCCTAGGCATCTGTTTGTGCTATAGGTCCACAAAAATTTAGGAATTTAGTGTACATTTCTTCCACTGTCATATTCTACACATCTTTCCTCCATTGTTCAAAATGCCTCCAGGTGACCCTGAAACAGTATTAAAGCAACGACCATCAGTGTCAGGTTAGAAAGAGTGACACATGCAAGAGAAAGGGATTCTGCAAACATGACTTCTACCACCCCAGACATCAGAAAAGGGTGCAAGGCGTTTTTTCTTAGGCAAGAAAACTAGGAGCTTGTGAGCCATGGAGAAAAGCTGTGCAAAGTGCTGAGCTGCAGCATCTGATAGGACATCGTCAAGACTAATTCTTAAGAAGGTTCCCAGTTTGAAAAATGCAGACTATGTGTGGGATTGTATATCTGTATGATATGATGCATAAGCCAAATATTTGATTAGCATAAATCAGTGGGGTAGTGGACTCAAGTGTCTGATTTATGCCAGTGTCCAAGATGGGAAAGGCCACTGAATGTACTACCGCTTTTTCTCTTGTCCCTTTCCAATGCTAACTACTGTTAGGGTTTTTCTGGCATCTGAGATTGCTAGGAAGAAGATAGATAGCACATTATGGTTTCTTTTGGAAGGATAGAAGTTGTAATTATCCAAAAATCACAATGCTAACCCACGTTATCATTTCCTGATGTCAATGATGTTGCTCTTAGCCCAAACAGAGGAAAACAGATACTCCTCTTTGAGTTGACGAATAGTTTGGAACATATCAGAGATCAGTGTTATGAAAAACATACTTCTTTTAAATATCAATCTTATTTTTTTATTTCTGGGATCCATTCTTAGATAAGATACTTAGAAAAATTGTATTAAGAGCAGCAGTAAGCTGCTGTAAGAGATAAGGATGAACTACTTAAACCTACTGCTTTGATATTTATTATTAATGGGTTCTATACAAACATTTCTTGTAGGCAATAGCATTATGTATTTGGTTGACTATAGAGTGTATGATTACCAGTATTGAAAGTTTAGGACATTTGAAGCTTTCCAGTAATACAGCTCAACAGGTAATTTGTTCATTTTGGGCGCATGTAAAAGACCTTGCTCATGCCCTTTGACAATGGCTCCTTCTCTACTTTCTTTCTCTCTCAAGCCTTAATGTATATTTTAAGCTTTCTGGTGCCAGAGATCATAATTTTTCTACCGATGCAAACCATGCCAAGTGCTGTGGAGTCCTGCTCCACTTCTAGGTTGCAGCCATTGCAACCAACAACTCCCACACGGTGACTACACAAATCTGGGTTAAGGTAAGGGAAGTGGAGTGAGGGTACAGCAGGGAGAAAAATGTATGTTCCTCTGCACCAGGAGGCAGAACAGCTCAGCCTGAGCTAGGTCATTGGACTTCCAGCTGATAGAATACAAGGGAAAGGGTAAAAATAAACAAAAAGTTTATTGCTATTGGAAAATAGCACTTGCTATTTCTCCTGACTACAGTCATTGACTACTGGCAATTAAATCAAACTGTAGAGCTTGAATTGGTGTTAGGAAACATGAAGAGAGCTGAGGCAACAGATTCACTTCAGGGTTGATAGCTCAGGTAATACTGAGTAGGGCTGGAGCTGACAGAGAAATGATAACTCAGTTCCAAGGGTTCTGCATAAGTTTTGGATGCTCATGCCTTAGTTAATTAGGATACATTTCTGATGACTGCAGAGGGAATTCTGTAACGAACACAGTTCCCCTTCCATTTCCTTCGACTGTATGTCTCCAATTTTCAATGTAGAAAACCAGTATGATTCAGAACGACCTGTACACACAGGTAGGATTTGTCAATACCTCTATGATACATCAATACCAGAGGTACTTTTTTTTTTTTTTTTTAAGATTAGAACTTGAATCCTATTGGAGATGCATTTTCTGGTATAAAAATGACTTCTACTAATACAGTGTATTCCCCTTTAGTATTTGTGAAGGCATGAGGATAGTGAATTTCAGTGTATTCAGTCCATGTTACAGACCTTTAAGCTTTGAAAATACGAAAATCCTCAAAACAGCAAAAATTCTTGCTTTAGATTAACTCAGAGATCTTTCTGTACCACAAGGAGATGTGTATACTTTTTCCGCACTCTTTCATCTTAGATTTAGAACTTATTTTTTCTCATATAATAATCATTAATAAAAACACTTGACATTTAAGTAAAAGAAAAGGAAAAGCCAGTCCCAAACTTCTGACTTTTACAAGAAGTGCAGGGACATGTCTTCTAATTTACAGAATACCATCGTCTCATTCTA